>SJYV01006757.1:56575-77250 GCA_006410875.1 Neotragus pygmaeus
GGCAATCTTGATTCCAGCTTGTGTTTCTTCCAGCCCAGCATTTATAGAAGGTAAATAAGCAGGGTGACAATATACAACCTTGACGTACTCCTTTTCCTATTTGGAACCAGTATGTTGTTCCATGTCCAGTTCTAACTGTTGCTTCCTGACCTGCATACAGATTTCTCAAGAGGCAGGTTAGGTGGTCTGGTATTCCCATCTCTTTCAGAATTTTCCACAGTTTATTGTGAGCCACACAGTCAAAGGCTTTGGCATAGTCAATCAAGCAGAAATAGATGTTTTTCTGGAACTCTCTTGTTTTTTCCATGATCCAGCGGATGTTGGCAATTTGATCTCTGGTTCCTCTGCCTTTTCTAAAACCAGCTTGAACATCAGGGAGTTCACGGTTAAGGCACAGATTCGGTTGGGACTGCGTTTGGTGCCCTTCCCAGGTCTGAGTAGCTCAAGTGTTTGGTGAATGTGGTTGCTGCGACTTGTCGCCTTTTCCCGTCTCTGCTGCTCATTTTTCTGGGTGTACTGCTGGCACCCCTTGTGAGGCAGATGGTGACTGTCCAGAACCCCCAGAAGTCTTAGCAAAGAAGCCTGCTTGTAGTTTGGTAGGTAAAGTCTCTCCGGGACTGTGATTGCCCCCCTTCTGGTCTGGCTGCCCTTTCGGTCTGGCTGCCTGTCACCGGTGGGGGATAGTCTGCAGCTGGCTAGTTCTGTTCTGCCCTTTGTTCTGTGCGCAGTTCTGGTGGTTCGAGCTTTTCGAGTGGTAGCTATCCTACAGTCTGGTTTGCTAGTCCAAGTTAGTTTGTTCTGGTTAAGTGCGGGGCGTTTCTGCCCGATTCTTAGAAGCACTGCAGCCCGCGCCTCCCTGCCCAGCTCCCACTTGTTAGTGGCGGATGCAGGCGTCTGTGCTGCTTTTCTGCTGGGGGAGTTACTGCTGGGCTTGTAATCTGTTGGTTTAAATTATTTATTTATTTTTCCTTCCTGTTATGTTGCCCTCTGTGTTTCCAAGGCTCGACACAGACTCGGCAGGGAGAGTGTTTCCTGGTGTTTGGAAACCTCTCTTCTTAAGCTTCCCTTCCCGGGATGGGATTCCCTTCCCTTCCCAGGATGGAGCTCCCTCCCCACCTCCTTTGTCTCTTTTTTCGTCTTTTATATTTTTTCCTACCTGTTTTTGAAGTCAGTGCTCTGTTTTTCTGGGTGCCTGATGTCCTCTGCCAGCATTCAGAAGTTGTTTTGTGGAGTTTGCTCAGCGTTGAAATGTTCTTTTGATGAATTTGTGAGGGAGAAAGTGCTCTCCCCATCCTAATCCTCCGCCATCTTAGGACCGCCCTCAAACTTCTCTAGCACTTTTAAAGCATCATGTCATTTTATGATCTATATCAGGCTACTAATTGTGTCATCGTGCGTAGATGGAAGATGGAGAGTATTGGAACCAAGGGAAGAGAGGAGCACAAGATGCCAAAAAAAAAAAAAATAAATAAATAAATAAATAAAAAGAGAGAGAGAAAAAAACAGGAACAAATAGATCTAACTTTAAAAAAAAAAAGCACATGTTGGCATCATTCCATTTAAATAAAATGTTCATATTTTTGTGCTCACATGAGTTAATTAGGGAAGCTAATGTTTTAAATGAATGCTTGATATATATCTACTGATATATGTAAGTAGCTATTTTAAGTGAAAAATGAAGAGACAGATTACAGATTCAAGGTATTTAGTATATAATGTGAGTCAATTCTGGTAACAAACTTCTGTGGGGGTGTGTATTTACTTTTGTGTTTGGATGAGCAAGGAAGAGGTATGAAAATGCATGTGCCAAACCGCTCATAGATTATCCAAGGCAAGTAGGATTTGGTGGGTGGTTTGGGATGAGATAATACTCTTGCTCAACCTAACTCTGATTTTTTCATTTAACTTAACATGTATATTCTTTTTTTTAAATTTGAAAAACATTAAAGTAAATGTAAGCATATAAACTGTTTCAGTTCGGTTCAGTCACTCAGTTGTGTCTGACTCTTTGAGACCCCATGAATCACAGCATGCCAGGCCTCCCTGTCCATCTCCAACTCCCAAAGTTTACCCAAACTCATGTCCATCAAGTTGGTGATGCCATCCAGCCATCTCATCCTCTGTCATCCCCTTCNATAACTTTACCTGCTATTCGGACAAGGACTCCCCAGCCAGAATATGCAAACAATCCTTGTAAGAAGGCTTCAGCAACCTGTGAAGCATCCGGAACGTCAGCATCGAAAGCTTTCTCAAACCTGGCCAGGTTCTCTCTTCTTCCTCTCACCAGCAACACGATTCCAGTTCCACAGATGAAGCCGAGAACTGTCATCTTCACAGCCGTACTGACAGTCTGAAACCACGTCACCTCCTTCACTCCCCGAGCATTCAGAATTCCCAAGCACCACAAGATAGCCAATGCCAAACATTTCTTTGGCATCTCAGGAACAAAACACCCAGGATAGAAAGGCTGCATAATGTAGCCCGCTAGCAGCAAGCCACGTGCAGCGATTCCTGCAGGAGTACTGAATAGATTGGTCCAGAGGTAGAAGAAAGCAATAAAGGGTCCAAGAGACCTTTTCAGGAAGTAATACTGTGCCCCACTTCTAGGGAAGGTGGTCCCCAGCTCTGCGTGGCTCAGGGCAGCCAGCATGGACACCACGGCACAAGCAGCCCAGATACTTAGGGACACCCCCACGTTGAGCGAAGAGTATTTTAACACACCTTTTGGANTAAAAATTCTCAGTAATTACTGCCTTCCTTCTAGCTTTTAAGGATGAGACTAGTATTTAAAAGAAGGAAACCATTATCAAAATCAAGATGAAAAGTACAAGATTTAAAAATCTAACTTTTCTCCAAAGAAACAAAAAATTTGGAAATTAAACTGTTCAGAAGCTAAATCAAAACATTCTTTTAAAAATATTGCAAAATGAACAGACCACTATCTCCTTTAAAGGGAAGAATCTTACAGAATACAATATTCTTTAACAATATCCTTATTAAAAGTATCAGTAGTACATGCAATTCACAAGTAATTTACACTTGGCTCTGGAATAGTTTTATACTTTGGTGTCTGTATGTACTTAATAGATCCTGGTATTCTTGAAATTCAGAATGTTTCAAAGACACTATCTTATTTTTTTGAAAGCCCCAAGGTTGCCTACATACCAATCTTGCCCTTTGTCTTTCTTACCACTTCAACACAGGATATTTCCAGCATTACCTTTCAAAATGCAGTTATACTAAAGCTTAACTGCCCTGTCTAAGGGTCTGACTGCCTCATACTTTCTCTGAAAACAAAGTAAAAGTAGTTACATATTTAAGGGACCTTTCTGGATCTATTAATTAGACAGAAAAAGGGAGGGGGAAAGTGAGGCTCTAGGACCTCTCTATTCCATGAAACCATTTCCCTCCAATTCTGTCAGAACACAGGCAGCATCTTGAATAAAGTAACAGAGACATGACAACACAAAAGAAAAGAAGACCTCCATGAGAGTTTCTTGGCTTCCCACTCCCCTTCATTAAAGTAGATAAAATTTAACTATAACTACATTTCTAGCTAAAGGATAGAAATAAGAGCCTGATAAGATGTATATATAAACTTCCTAAAATTAGTAACTATAGATGCACCATGTGTTAGTCACTCAGTCATGTTTGACTCTTCACCCCCATGGACCATAGCCTGCCAGGCTCCTGTGTCCATGGAATTCTTTAGGCAAGAATACTGGAGTGGATAGCCATGTCCTTCTCCAGGGGATTTTCCTGACACAGGGATCAAACCCAGGTCTCCTGCACTGCAGACGGATTCTTTACCGTCTGAGCCATCAGGGAAGCCCTGATGCACTACATCCAGTCTAATAATAGCTTAAAAGTAAAAGAATAAAAAGAGAGAAAAAGGAAGAAAAAGGAGAGCATTTCTTATGCTTTAGATTTTTAATTTTTAGGGCAAATGCGCACTTTAAATGATTCTATGAGGGAGAGTATAAGGAACAGTATATGCATAAGAAACAAGACCTCTAGGTTCTCACTCCTCCACTGCTGGTATATCCCTGGCCGAGTGATTTAACTTTGTGTTTCAGGACCTAACTGATAAAACAGGGGGGATACAAATACCATATGTTTGAAGGCAGAAAACTAGGTAAGATGACCTCAAGTTCCCCACTAACTTTTAAGGTTGAGGATGTAAATACCAAGTTGATGTGATTTTTTAAGGTCAAGATATGATCCTGGTCCCAAGATACTCATGAGGGTCACATGGTTTTATTAAGAGAAGAACACTGATTACTTATAAGCATACTTTTCTAACTCAGACTGATCATATCACAAATGCATGCTTCTGAACAAGCTGAACAAGATGAAGATCTAAAGAGACCTTGATGGGTTCAGAGTAGTCACCACCATTCCTGGAAATGCCTAAGCTCAGGTTCTACTATTAAATTAGTAGCACTAGTTTTGTATGGAAGTCTGCTTTACTCTCAGCAGTACAACATACTGTTATCNCCATTTCCTTCTCCAATGCATGAAAGTGAAAAGTGAAAGTGAAGTCACTCAGTCATGTCCGACTCTAGCAATCCCCTGGACTGCAGCCTACCAGTCTCCTCCATCCATGGGATTTGCCAGGCCAGCGTACTGGAGTGGGGTGCATTGCCTTCTCCTCAATGATCCTAGTATTTGCTAAATTTCTCTTTAACATATAAGGGACTATACATTGAGATTCTGCATTTGTGTGTGCATATAGCTTAATAGTCAATTTATAAAACATTTATAAAACAACTTTATTTCATAAAACTAAACATAATTTTCTTAATCTTTAAACAATGATTACCCAACATTAATATAGTCAGTCTTAATTTATTCAAAACCTTTGGCAACATATGTTGAATACTGTTTCTATATTTTGTCTTTAAACTTTATTTAGTGTTATGGAAATATTTATTTTGATATTGTCTTTTGGCTTCAGAGCAGAAGTATTCGAATGTTTTTCTTGTGTTTGAATAATCTTTTCAGTTCAAAAAATAAGAAACATTGTCTCAAGCTCATCTAAGTTATAATATCTGGATTATCAGAAAATGGTTTCTTTGAGTCTTCGGACCTGATTACTTACTTGAGAGTGAGTCAGATCTTCACCTCTCTTCATATGTCTTCCTATGTATGCTGGTAAGATTTCTTTATTTTTAGTTTAGGATTTATTATATATTTTTTTATATCTTAATGTCTTCCTTCTAAAGCTTACATTGTATATGTGTGATTTGATTGTCCAGGATTATATATCCTGTGGAATTATTATTATATAATAGTGGCCCATTTTCTCTTAGCATCATTGAAATATTAAGAATGCATAATTAGCATTCATTACAGTTTGGTTACTAGCTACAGAATTAATGTGTCAGAAAATTAAGGAATTCTGAGAAGTTAACCCACCTCTTTATTTTATTTTTTTAAATTTATTGTATTTATTTGGAAAACAATACACTAAAGATAAATTTATCAAAAAAAGTCTAATGAACAGGCATTTTAAATGTTTAATATTGGACTAATACAATAGGAAAACTGACCTGTGACATTTTGAACATTGTTGTTGTTCTGGATACAAAAGGTCTAATTTAGTTTAAATAAGATCTGAAACACCTTTATGAAACTTATTTTGCTCAATGGGCATATTAAAGTTATATATATATCGAAGTGAAGTGAAAGCTACTCAGCTGCTCTTTTTGACCCCATGAACTGTAGCCCACCTGGCTCCTCTATCCATGACGATTTCCCAAGCAAGAATAGAATACTGGAGTGGGTTGCTGTTTCCTTCTCCAGTAACCCACCTCTTTAAAACATTTGTCTACTTCATCATTTTAGAACACAGTAAATCAAACACAAACACTGCATATGACCCAGCAATTACACTTCTAGTGTAAAAAGCTGGGCAGCATTTTTAGTACTTTTTAATGATCTGTGCATTGGTGTAGGGGCCTGTGTGTGAGTATGAACTAACACAGAAGTTTCAATAAACAGTTTTACACTGCAATTTGCAATACACTGGTTTATTTTTTATCTGTTTTACTCTATCATGTCAGAGTAAGATCTGAGAGAAAATGCTGGTCCTCTATGGTAAAAAGAACTCTAACCACCCCAGTCCAGAAGCACACAAGCCCCATTTTCCTATGGGGCAGGGTGATCCCAGGCCCTTGGTATTAAGGGTGACTAGGCCTGCACCAGGCCTGCTCTTCCAAAACTGCAGAGCTGTGTGTCAGTTCCCTTATAAAGCCTCACCGAGAACAAGCCCTACTTCTCTAATAGGCCATTTCACATGCCCAGAGTCACTGTTCTTCCTCCTTCAAGGATCTGTAGGTCTTGAGTAACTTCTAAGGAAATGATTATACCTTGCAAATAATTTGTCCTTCCTGAGTTATGTCAAGGAACCTACACAAATCCTTTCAGAAGGACTGCTTTCAGTGATTCCAAGGTGATTTTCAGGCTCACTTCTCACTATCAAAAAAAAAAAAAAAGGAAAAAAGATAGGTGTGGGTATATGTACATACATATACCCATTCATACATGTATGTGTATATATATATATATATATACAAAATATATATAAAATTTTGGACAGGGATCTCAGCCACAGATAAACAGTAAAAAATACCGCCAAAGAATCCCCGCTCTTCTGTGTCTGCAGTCCTTTGGTGTTCCCCACTCAGCACCTTAATTTCTGCTGAAGATTTTATTTCTCAAGTCCTTTCCACTGGGTTTTGCTTCTCTTCCTAGACATCTGCTGTGTATCCCACACTGCCTTTTGGATAGCAGTCTGAACCATCCTCTCCAATTCTCTACCTGCTGGGATTTTCTTCCATTATTCTGTATTTGCCCTTTATCTGAAGGATGACATCTAAAGCAGTGATGGAAAATTGCCTGAATAGTTTAACATTTTATTATTCAGGTGAGACTTTGTCTCAAAAGTAATTTTATTTTTTAAACTTAAAAGCAGTTAAAGAAGATTTGATAGACATTTATCCAGTAAATAATTAATGATACAAATGTTCTTATAAATGTTTAAGATTGTTCTTGATCCCAGAATTTAAATGGCATCTTTCTGTATTTTAAAACTATTTGTCCTGCCTCCCACATAGAAGTCTCTTAGAAACACTTCTCATGGAACTATTTGTTCACCTTCAGAAGTCCTGGTTTAGATGGATTTTTCCAAAAGAATGGGTAATTCTCTTTAGGAATGTCAAGCCACTAAGGACTCCATTTCCTTTTGTTTGTGCTATTGAGTATTTTGATTCCAGTAATACCACCACATCTTTACAGTGTCTCTTTAATTGTTTATAGCTATTGAAATAGCTCTGGTTTAAAATACTCTTATTCTCTACATATCAATAAAGCCTGTGGAGAGTCAGCTAGTGACAAACTCCCATGGAAAATAATCTGCAAAACCAAAAAACAAACAATAACAGGAAAGAAAAAAAAAAACNTTGAAATAGCTCTGGTTTAAAATACTCTTATTCTCTACATATCAATAAAGCCTGTGGAGAGTCAGCTAGTGACAAACTCCCATGGAAAATAATCTGCAAAACCAAAAAACAAACAATAACAGGAAAGAAAAAAAAAAAAAACCCTCAATGGTGAAGAGTAAAATTAATTACTGTAGCCTGACCCTGACGAGAAAATGTTTTCATTTTATGTTCTATTTCCTTTAGGTTGTAAACACAGTGAGAGGATGTGTCAAGCAGGTTGCAATGTTAATAACATTTATAGGTGGGTGATTTGCAGCAAACACCTGATTGTGGTTGCTTCATTTAAAACTAAGCCCTTTGCAAAGGGCATATTAATATCTGGTGCATGTTGGTTGGGATGCCTTCAATTTGTCACCACCTGATGCCTCAGAGGACCGAGGGAGAGCATTCTTATTAACCCTGGCTGAGTTGCAATGGTTCAGAACTGTTTTGTGTTGTGCTCGCCCCCCACACACCTTGGAAACTTTACAAAAGCATATAACAAAATTTTGCGGAAAAAAAGTTTTGAGACTGCACACAGGTTCCCTCTGTGTGAAAGCTCTGTCAGCAGTTCCACAAAAGACTATTTCTAAGAGTAATTTATGAGTTTTATATAATTTGTGCTGTAGATGTTTCTTAAATTATAGCTATCAAAAGAGTTTGGGGGATTAGGCTGTCACTTTTAAGGAATTATATATAACTTCTTTGTCTCCAGATGTGATGTTAGAGAAATGTGCAGTTGTATTCCACTAATTACTGGTTTAAGTTTAGTAAGCAACTTGGAAAATATACTTCAATATATTTCAAATATATTCTCATTTTCCAACACCAATAACAAAAATGAAATATTCTTAAACTACTTTGGAAGGTATTTAAGGTAGAGCAAATGAGTAACTTCTCTAAGTGAGGTTTGCTTAATATTTCTCATCTTTTTGGTGTGAGAAGTATCAGTTCAGTTCAGTTCAGTCGCTCAGTCATGTCCCACCCTTTGCGACCCCATGAATCACAGCATGCCAGGCCTCCCTGTCCATCACAATCTCCCGGAGTTCACTCAGACTCACGTTCATCGAGTTGGTGATGCCACCCAGCCATCTCATCCTCTGTCGTCCCCTTCTCCTCCTGCCCCCAATTCTTCCCAGCCTCAGAGTCTTTTCCNAGCAGCAGCAGAGAAACTTTAAGACTGGAGAGATAGTCTGAGGAATGATCTGCACAGAAGGTGTAAGGTTGAAGAAAGGACAGAACAGAGGGAGAGGGCAGGAGAAGCACAAAGGGCCTGCTACTAGTTCCCCAAGCATGGGGAAGTCTTTTCAGTCCGCTTCTTCGCCTTGGGCCTCTCTCTGTTTCCATCCCCCACCTTCCTCCTCCTCCTCCACGTCCTCCACCTCCTCCTCCTCATCCTTTACACAATGTCTTGGTATATAACAACAGATACTCCGTTTTGTATGAGTGATGATATAAAAGAATGAAAAAAATGAATGAGGACACAAGAATACCTATATTTGTGAAACTTAGAGAAGAGAAATAAGAAATAGAGAATCAGAAATTTTACGTATGGTTATTTATCCCATAAATTACTATGCTATATAGATCCTTATTAGGAGAAGGCAATGGCACCCCACTCCAGTNATGAATGAGGACACTTAAGAATACCTATATTTGTGAAACTTAGAGAAGAAGAGAAATAAGAAATAGAGAATCAGAAATTTTACATATGGTTATTTATCCCATAAATTACTATGCTATATAGATCCTTATTAGGAGTAGGCAATGGCACCCCACTCCAGTACTCTTGCCTGGAAAATGCCATGGACGGAGGAGCCTGGTAGTCTGCAGTCCATGGGCTCACGAAGAGTTGGACATGACTGAGTGACCTCACTTTTCACTTTCATGCACTGAAGAAGGAAATGGCAACCCACTCCAGTGTTCTTGCCTGGAGAATCCCAGATACGGCGGAGCCTGGTGGGCTGCCATCTATGGGGTCGCACAGAGTCGAACACGACTGAAGTGACTTAGCAGCAGCAGCAGCAGCCGCAGCATAGATCCTTATTATAGATGCAAGTTTTCTTCTGCAAGCCATGTGTAAATACATTTCTTATGAATTCAGTCGTATAAACCAATTTTATTCGAAACTTTAATAGCAAGAAGATTGCCATTATTTCTAGAATTAATTGAAAACTGTCTCACATTNCATAGATCTTTATTATAGATGCAAGTTTTCTTCTGCAAGCCATGTGTAAATACATTTCTTATGAATTCAGTCGTATAAACCAATTTTATTCGAAACTTTAATAGCAAGAAGATTGCCATTATTTCTAGAATTAATTGAAAACTGTCTCACATTAATATTTTGAATAAATGTGGATCTCTGTGTAATAGTGATTTTTACAGTTTCACATGTTTACAGTTTCACATGTTTAGAAGTTAGCTCTCTTTCCAGGAGAAAGTCACTTTTCTCGTAGCATATTTAGCAACACTTAATATAAATAGGGGCTTCCCAGGTGGTGCTAGTGGTAAAAAATCCTGCCTGATAATGCAGGAGACATAAGAGATGTGGGTTTGATCCCTGTGTCAGGAAGATCCCCTGGAGAAGGAAATGGCACCCCACTCCAGTATTNACAACACTTAATACAAATAGGGGCTTCCCAGGTGGTGCTAGTGGTAAAAAAATCCTGCCTGATAATGCAGGAGACATAAGAGATGTGGGTTTGATCCCTGTGTCAGGAAGATCCCCTGGAGAAGGAAATGGCACCCCACTCCAGTATTCTTGCCTGAAGAATCCCATGGACAGAGGAGCCTGGTGGGCTACAGTCCATGGGGTTGCAAAGAGTTAGACACAACTTAAGCTACTGAGCATGCATGCAATATAAATAAAAGGACAGAGAATTCTTCTGTAAATCTCTGTCTCTATTTCTTGTATTTTCTGACACACGAGAGAGGTTTGCTTGTCAGTAACATTGAAAAAGAACTAAAAAAAGTGTATATTACATGTAGACACATATATATAATTTATACTCACAGTCACACAGGTGAATTTAAGCTATGTTTATATCTCAAATTATATATATATAGCTGTAAAATCTGATACATATTTCTCATCTCTCATATCAATGCAACATGTATACAAAATTCTTATATATTATAGCTCATATATAAAAATAACTTAATATGTGTCATGTTGTACATAGTATATACTTCTGGCTCATTTTATTTTTTTTAATATACCATTTGCCCAAATCTCATACCTTTATAAAAAATCTTTCAAAATCTTTCCAAGTATTCTGAGCACAGGTATCATGTGTTTCAGCATAATCTTACTGTTACTAAGGTGTTTTTCCATATTTAATGTGTAAATTATCACAGGCAGGTCATCACATCCCATGTGCAATATTTTTCCTTCCCAGCCTGCGAGTGTGATCTCAGGAGTAGCTGGCACATCTAAAGAGTCTGATTTCCAAGATTACTTTCAGGACAGGGAGACAAATTCTGCCAAGATAGACACTGCTCTGCCCCCTTTTCACTCTTAGGTGTAAAATGACTTTTTATTTTGTTTTAAATACTCATTGCCCTTAAAAAAAGACTGGGGCAATATACATGAAAGTTTATGAGGATACCATAAACATTCTTGGGTCTATGTTATAAAGTTCTTAGAATGAGAAGAAAGAGAAAAGTCACCTCACAAAGTTGCTTGTTTACTGAAGGAGAAAACCAAATCTCAGAAGGGATAAGTAATTTTTTTTTCTAAATTTGCAAAGCTTTTGGATAGAAATTTAGATTAGAATTGAATTCTATTATTTTTCTTATTTTTCAATAGAAGAATAATTGATTTATAGAATTGTGTTGGTTTCTGCCAAACATCAACATGAATCAGCCATAGGTATATATATATATCCCTTCCCTCTTGACCCTCCCTCCTACCTTCCTCCCCACCCTACCCCTCTATTTTTCTTTTGCTTTGTTTCCTCAGTGACATACATATTGAATCCTAGTTTTCAATTGCACTTAAGATGTGAGTTTCATTTTATTGTAAGAAAAACAAAAAAATGTCTTCAGTCTAATAGGAAAACTTTCCTCTGTCTTTTGTATTTTGAGTTCGTGCCTACAGATGATTCTATGTGGCTTAGGAACATAAGTCAGAACATCAGGGCTTTTCTCTACTGAACCTTTTTTATCCAAAGTGCTTGATCTACTAGCAGCTGAGCCTTGGTGTAGTGTTTATCCTCCTTCACACTTGCAAGAGACTTAACCCAAAGTTAAGAGCAATGTTAGACCAAAACCTGTAGTAATTTTATAAATGCTGATGTTTTGTAAGATTAGATATGCAAATAGTAACTTATATTTTATGTCAGAATTTTTGTATTTCTGTTGAATTTACACTGCCCCTCCTTTCCCTGTTGGTGGTACTAGATTCTCTGCGAAAGGCCATGTTTGGGCAAACAGACAAAACTTACAATTCACAGAGTGAGCAAGCAATATCATTATTCTGTTTTGTTGTTGTTGTTGAGATTCTAGATCAGGAGTTGAAGAAGTTTCAAGTTAACTGTCATTTTTTAGCCAACATTAATGTGTTCTTTGCTAGATATTGAAGAATTAAGAAGCAGTTCCTGTCCTGATGTAGCATAAGATGTAGCAGGGGAGATTAAAGCTTTCTCATTTTAATAGAAAATAAACAGTGCCATGCAGAACAGAATGCTGTGGGAGGAAGATGACGGCTAGATGACGATACAAACAAATAAGATTTTTCAAACAACCTTCTTACCAAAGTGAAAAGACGTTTGGAGATACCCATTCCATGGCAGAGGTTTGCATTTTTGATCTAGATTCCTCATCTAAACCACAGAACATAGATGGTTGAATGACTTTGTTCAGTTCGCCCAAAGATGGTGCGTAACTAATAATATTCTAGGTGGTAGTTTATTTCATGTAATGTATGCTTTGGGACATTGGAACTTAATTTCCTTCATGGAAATCTAGTAGACAGCTCAAATATCTCTCTTGGTCATGCTTGGTTTGGTCATTAGAGGGAAACAGTTCAATTTTCCTAACTTTCTGCATGAAGAAAGACTCAAAAAAGCCATGTGAATCAAAAAAAGAAAAAGAGAGAGAGATCTGTGGATGTGAGAGTTCAAGTTTTCTTACATTATTACAGTCAGATAAAAAGAAAATTATGAACGTGAAATCCTAGATACTAGCTGCCTGGAGTGTAAACCTAAGGAGTCTGTGCATAGATTAGAAAAATGCAACTATCATGTTCCATCATATCCTCTCTAGCAATTTGACTCTTAAGCTGAAATAAGTTCCTTGAAAAGATTAAATTTGGCACCACACAATGTACTATCTAGTGCCTGTTTTAAAAACAGCAAGAATTTAGCATTTTTTCACACTCTATTGAAGCTAAATTGTTGACCAGTTCATTTCCCTGCCAACCAAATTGCCCAATGACCTTTGTTTAGGTGGATTGAAATAACTATTTCTTGACTGTTGACTTTTAGCAGCAGATCCATCTGCTCCAGAGACTTTGACCCTCTGTGCTTGGCTGAACATTAGGGTCAGTTCTTTAGCTTGTAGATCACTTGTGCTGTACTTCTCTGTGTACAAATTCTATATCTTGAGTGCAGACTGTCTTTTGGTGGCCACAGCCCCTTAGTCTGATTTCCTGGATGACTACTTTTTGTATACAAAGAATGTATACTCTTTGTTGAATTCTGTCCCTGACTTCTTGAATAGGAATAAGTTCACTTACCCAAGTTCTCCATATCTTGTTCATGGGAAACTTTTCATGCATCCTTGACTTTGATAAATTCTTAGAGTTCAAGCTGATGCCAATGCAATGTTATTGTTCAGTTGTGTCCAACTCTTTGTGACCTCATAAACTGCAGCATACCAGCCTTCTCTGTCCTTCCCTGTCTGTTGGAGTTTGCTCAAACTCATGTCCATTGAATCAATGATGCCATACAACCACCTCATCCTCTGTCACCCCCTTCTCCTCCTGCTCTCAATCTTTCTCGGTATTGTCATCTTTTCCAATGAGTCAGCTCTTCTAACACCAGAGGCCTCTTTGTATAATCCCAGTGAAGATCCAATCAACTAAACCTTTATAGTTAGCCAGCTACTTTGATCTAACATGAGGCATGAGGGAGTGGGATTCCCAGCCATGCCTTCTATGAAGAGATCCTTCCCGGGGTTGCCTCTTTACAATCTACTGTCTACTCCAACTGAAACTTCTTTTGTAACCACTATCTCTTTGCAGAGCTCAAAAGTAATAATACTGGTCTTGAAAATTATTATTATTATTTTTAATCTCCATGAAAAAATATAGAAACATTTTCCCTATTCAATTCAGTTCAGTTGCTCAGTCGTGTCTGACTCTTTGTGACCCCATGAATCACAGCACGCCAGGCCTCCCTGTTCATCACCAACTCCTGGAGTTCACTCAGATTCATGTCCATTGAGTCCATGATGCTACCCAGCCATCTCATCCTCTGTTGTCCCCTTCTTCTCCTGCCCCCAATCCCTCCCAGCATCAGAGTCTTTTCCAATGANGACAGCATATTGAAAAGCAGAGACATTACTTTGCCAACAAATGTCCATCTAGTCAAGGCTATAGTTTTTCCATTAGTTGTGTATGGATGTGAGAGTTAGACCGTAAAGAAAGCTTAGTGCTGAAGAATTGATGCTTTTGAACTGTGGTGTTGGAGAAGACTCGAGAGTCCCTTGGACTGCAAGGAGATCCAACCAGTCCACCCTAAAGGAGATCAGTCCTGAATATTCATTGGAAGGACTGATGCTGAAGCTGAAACTCCAATACTTTGGCCACCTGGTATGAAGAAGTGACTCATTTGAAAAGACCCTGATGCTGGGAAAGATTAAAGGTAAGAGAATAAGGGGTCAACAGAGGATGAGATGGTTGGATGGCATCACCGACTCAATGGACATGAGTTTGGGTAAACTCCAGGAGTTGGTGATGGACAGCGAGGCCTGGCGTGATGAGGTTCATGGGGTCGCAGAGTCAGACATGACTGAGTGACTGAACTGAACTGAAACAGTCTAAGATTTAAATTGAGTAATAGATTAAGAAGGATTAGTATGATATAAAGAAACCCTGAGTATCTGGATGGGGCAGGATGAGTGATGATGAGCAGCCATGACACTTTCCTTTTTCGGCTCCTGTACTCTTCATGTTCTTTGCCATCATCTGTCTCCCTCTCACAGATATTAAATGGCCTAATGCCTTTCATTTTGCTCTTTAGCAAAGCTAAATGGGAGAATCTCAAAACACTCTAGAGTTTTTCAGGTGAAGGTATATTAGTTTGCTTTGCGAAGATAGCAAAACCCACCAGCAAAGTTTCATTGGTAAAGCTGGCAGTATTTTTTTTTTAATTGAAGTATACATAAGATACAAGTATATTATTAGTTCCAGGTATATCAGGTATATATCATAGTGACTCAATATTTATATACATTTTGAAATGGTCACCATATAAGTTATTAAATAGTATTGACTATATTCTTTATGCTATACATTATTACCCCCATGACTTATGGGTAGTATTGTTTTGATACATTATTGCATTGAATGTGCCATGTAATAAATAGTGTACTAGCTACTTCTATACCTCTGACCTAGAAAAATGTTCATTATCTCAAAATTTAGTTAACAGTGGAAGTAAGAGCTGAAAAAGCTAATGGCCACAGGGGATGAAACTATTTTCTTCTGTCATTGGTATCAATGAGGACATTGTGTTTTTAGAGCTGAGAAGCAAATAAAACCATTCTTAGGAGTACTCTTTTTTATTAGCCCATTCATCGGACCTTGGGGGTAACAGAAAGTATGATTATGAGATAATTGTTTTGCAAATGGAGACCTTCTTTCCAGCTCTTCATCTGGAAGGAGGTCCTTATTCCTGCTGGGATATTTTGGAAGCAAAGAACAACAGGATGTTTTTCTCTCCAACAACAGCCTCTATTAACCTCCTGATGTTTGGCTCAGAGAGTTGTAATTATGATCCTGCTGACATCAGCCACCCATCTAAAATAAAGTAGCAGTGTTTTGGTTCTAGCAATGAAAGGCTGAAGTCTTGGAGGTTTGTCCCTGATAATGTAAGTGTGTGAGGATGTAGTGTAAGGAAACATGCTCTCTTCCTAGCTGTCGAGTATGGTACTCAACAAGTAATTGAACAGTTTCTGCTGTGGCCTTAGGAATGCATTAGTCATTTTAGAGACAAAGAGAAGTATTAGGAACATCACTTGCTCTTCGGAAGCTTATAACCTTATTATACAGAAGAGGTTTATACAAAGACAGAAATACAACCCAACTTAAATGGTAGGTTGAAAAGACTTCTGTTGGAGAGGAAATGTGATTTAGACATTAAATGCTCTGCTTGATGTCTAGGAGAGGAGAGAAAATTCCTCGGGCAAAGATACATATTGGAAAACATTCTAACTTGTTGCCTATTATAATTTACATATCTCACTCAAGTTGGTTAAATAAAAATACTCATCCCTCTATACACGTTCTGGCATTCTGATGCATAAACTGTTCTGCTTTTCTCATTTTGTAAATAAGGCAATCAGGATGCTAGGAGATTAAGTGATGAATCTAGGGCCAAAAGTATTAGGAGTTAGGGATACTCATTCAAATACTCATTCCTTGAATTTTTTCCTCTTGCCCAACCCAGAGCTGTGGGAGCCATTTAGCAAACCTTCAATAATAACAAGACTTTCAGTAAATATCAACTAAAATGCTTTACGTCATTTTGACTGATTTTAAGCCTTTCATGCTGTTGCTGCTGCTGCTGCAGCCCACCAGGCTCCCCCATCCCTGGGATTCTCCAGGCAAGAACATTGCAGTGGGTTGCCATTTCCTTCTCCAATGCATGAAAGTGAAAAGTGAAAGTGAAGTGGCTCAGTCGTGTCCGACTCCTAGTGACCCATGGACTGCAGCCTACCAGGCTCCTCCATCCTAGTTTGCCAGGCAAGAGTACTGGAGTGGGGTGCCATAGCCTTTCATACTAAGGATGAAATGTTAAAGAAAATTCAGAGAATGACACAAGCAAACTAGTTTCTCCATGCACTGTGACCATGCTGAAATGAAATGAGGTAACTATCAAATCTGAAATGGAGAGATTCCAAGCAATGCCTGTGCAGTGGGTCTTCTCTGCTGATGCTAAAACCATCCCAGTGCCACCAGATCTGCAAGCTTTTCTAGGATAGGGATCAGTTCAGTTTAGTTGCTCAGTCATGTCCTACTCTTTGCGACCGCATGAACCGCAGCACACCAGGCCTCCCTGTCCATCACCACTCCTGAAGTTCACCCAAACACATGTCCATTGAGTCAGTGATGCCATCCAACCATCTCAATCTCTGTCGTCCCCTTCTCCTCCTGCTCTCAATCTTTCCCAGCATCAGGGTCTTTTCTAGTGAGTCAGCTCTTTGTATCAGGTGGCCAAAGTATTGGAGTTTCAGCTTTAACATCAGTCCTTCCAATGAACACCCAGGACTCATCTCCTTTAGGATGGACTGGTTGGATCTCCTTGCAGTCCAGGGGATTCTCAAGAGTCTTCTCCAACACCACAGTTCAAAAGCATCAATTCTTTGGTGCTCAGCTTTCTTCACAGTCCAACTCTCACATCCATACATGACTATTGGAAAAACTATAGCCTTGACTAGACAGACATTTGTTGGAAAAGTAATGTCTCTGCTTTTTAATATACTATCTAGGTTGGTCATAACTTAACTTCAAGGAGTAAGCATCTTTTAATTTCATCGCTGCAGTCACCATCTGCAGTGACATTGGACCCCCCAAAAATAAAGTCAGCCACTGTTTCCCCATCTATTTGCCATGAAGTGAAGGGACAAGATGCCATGATCTTAGTTTTCTGAATGTTGAGCTTCAAGCCAACTTTTTCACTGTCCTCTTTCACGTTCATCAAGAGGCTCTTTAGTTCTTCTTCACTTTCTGCCATGAGGATAGGGATAATGTATTATAAAATTCTTAATGCCTTGTATAATATAATTTCTTACTGAGAGGAAAGGGTTAACCTGCCCAACACTCATCATGTGCTGGCTGGCCTTTTAGGAAAAGAGTTGACCTCCCTGAAAAACTCCAGAATACTGGCTATGGCTTATGCTTAAGACAGTTAAGGTCGAGGATAAGACTTGGAGCCATTTCCATCACTCAAGAACAGGAAGGGGAATTGAGTGAATCCAGTACTAATTCTGCAGATGAACCTCACCAGAAAAATAATGGTCCTCTTAGAATTTCAGTGGAAGGAGGCTATGGTTCAGTGCTTTTAGGAAATCAAACCTGGTTAACTACAAGATCATGCCAGACTGGGGATGGCTGCTTTGCCACTCCAGAGTACTCATTCGGTGATTCTGTTGCTGGCATGCTGTGTCTCACGGGTGGCCCCCTGCCCAAGCTGTGAATGCTGAGCTGGCTAAAGAGGGTTAGAGACACGTTATTAGCACATTGTGTTTTTATTGAGTCCTGGTTCCTAAATCCAATAGGGGAAGATCAGGGCTTCCCTATGATGTAGCTTAAAAATCCCCACAACCGAAGGAGACCCTATCCTAGAGTCTGATATCCAGCTCTGTCAAATTTCCATGTGCTGCTCTGCCAAAATGTGTAGGAACACTGAAGGACTCACACTCTGCTACTGACCCTACCTAAATAAATTTCTCCCAGTGAATTCTGCTCTAGAGCAACTGAACAGAGTTTAGATGGTCAAAGTAAATGACAAAATGTCTATTTTGGGCCTTCATATCTTGGCTACTTGCATGATAAATTCTCAACTCAGGATCTGGAAAATAGTGGGTTAACAGTATTTTTTTTTTTAAGTAAAACTTATTTAAAGTTTTGTTTTAGGTCTGTGCTATATGATCACTGCAGACATTCATTATTCTTAAAGTAAATTTGCTATTTTCTCCCTTTTCTATGCTAGAAATAATTTATTTTGAAGTTATTTTGAAAGTCTGAGAAAACAGTTTATACTACTTGGTTACTGTAGTGAACCCTGATATTTACCCCCAAAATACAGTATAATTGTATCGTGAATTTTTCACTTCTTGAAACATTTCTCTTTTCATGACTTGTGTTACTAGTATTTTTATTTACAATCCGTAGATATAAAGAACGAACGTTCGTAAAATGTTCGTGTGGAACCAGGCATCCATTTCATTCTTAAAGTGAGATCTTCAAAGACAGAAGGTTTAGGAACAGAATTTAAAGTCCAAAGTTGGAGATGTCATGAGTTAAAGTCAATTCTCTTTGTGATTAAAAATTCTAAGAACTTATCTATGGCACCCGGAGCTTTGTTAATGATTTGTATGTTGTGTGACTTTATTANCCATTTCATTCTTAAAGTGAGATCTTCAAAGACAGAAGGTTTAGGAACAGAATTTAAAGTCCAAAGTTGGAGATGTCATGAGTTAAAGTCAATTCTCTTTGTGATTAAAAATTCTAAGAACTTATCTATGGCACCCGGAGCTTTGTTAATGATTTGTATGTTGTGTGACTTTATTATACACTGTTGAGAAAATACTGTAAAATATTATAGACGGGCAGCCAATTGCATTTAGGAACCAAACAACTTGCATAAGGATAGTGTGGAGCAGTGTGGTTTTCCAAATAAAGGGGTAAGAGGACCTCAGGACTCACTTGAGAAGAAGGAAGCTAGAACCCCCATGGTTTGGGGATGAAAGAGTGTAGGGATTGTTTTAAATCAGTTGTTTTGTTTTGTTTTGTTTTTGAGTCTTACACCTATCGAAAGAGAACTTACTCCATAAAAACTCTATAAGCAATGAACAGTTTATTTCAGAATGAGGCTCTGGGGAATAATCTTATAAGAAACACATCTTGCATTTATAGAGAAATCCGAGGGGATAGTATTTATGGAGCATTATACCAGTGCAGGCAGAAAAATGACAACCAATGCAAACTCATCAAACAATCCAAAAGGAAATGCTTGATTACTGAATAATTTTTTCTCCCCTGCTTCCTGCTCTTTCCCCAGTGCACAAATCCATCATTCTGTGTTACAGATTGGTAGCTCTTCTTCTCTTTCCCTTTTCATTCTCTGTTCCTATACAATTGTTTTCTAGTTCCCACCCTACTACACAGCTAAGCAAAGCAAAAACTGAATTCACTGCAGATCCTGAAGGTTTCTTAAGTTACAAGTCAGGCCTTTTATATCATGCAATCTCTGTCACATCCTTTGTGAATAATAATGCATGTTATAGTCTAACTCGAGGTTTAACTATGGTGCAGCAGCACATATGGAGATCAGTTGTAAGGTGTCAGGTATTTGAAAGATTAGCTGTCTTATAAATTATAGTGAATTCAAGGTTATCCCTATAATAATGTCATGTTCACTGACTTGTGTTTGCTTTTCAGAGTGAGAGAGGAAGGGCTGGAATTATAACTAAGTGCGAGCACTGAGCTTAATTTTAATCTTATGCAGTGGGCAGGAGCAGAGCACGTGTGTGACCTTTATCTGTGGAATGGGTTAAGACAGGGCAACTGTCATCCTGGATATCCTGTTCTCTTGGTTTGATGACATACAGGCCTATATTCCTTCGTCTAAGTCCTATGGGTCCCCTTCTTGTCCTTCTTGATTTCTCTACCTATTTTTTTTTTAATTTTTGTATTTCAGATCCTCCTCTACACGAATAGGATAAAGATAGTGGAAGCAAGCAATTTCTTTCTATCCTTCTTATTCTTATTCTTATCAGCTCGCAAGTCAGCTCATAAAAGGCTTGGCAATAACTGTAGAAAGACATTGCATAGTTAGGTTTTCAAGCAACTTCACAAAGAAGATAAAAAAAATTGCAAGACATACTGGTAAAATTTCATTCGCAAGAGGTGCTTCTTATACAGGCAGGATGGTGTGTTAACTAATGAAAGTGGTGAACAGTGATGCTCAGAAAATAAATGCGTATCTCCTTTCACTGAAGAGTACAAACCTTCTTCAGTTTCAGAGTAGTGATGGGAAAGGTCAAAAGAAAAATGGAGACCCTGAGATAAAGCTACTGAATACTCTACATGATGTCATTATTTTGGTGGGTCAGAAAGTTGGTCAGGTTAAGAAATGGTGATAGCCTTATTAAATGTCCACAGAAGGTATTGTATTGCATCACAGAAGTATATTTTTGATGGAATTTTTCCTATTGTTATTGTAGAGGTGTGTATATTTT
>SJYV01006757.1:77509-113043 GCA_006410875.1 Neotragus pygmaeus
AAAAAAAAAAAAAAAAAGACAAAACTAGGACCAAGAGAAATTAAAAAATTTTGTCTGACTCAAAATTCATGTGCTTCCCATCATGCTCTCTCACTCTTCATCAAGCTTTGGAGTACCACTAAGGATAAGATGATTCTGGGGGCTGTTTGAACAACCATTTGTAAGTTGCCTGTTTAGTGCCTAATGAATATAGGAAAGAACAATATTCCAAAGTAAGCCATAGACCTTGCTCTCTAGGCATTCACAGTTTAGTGAAGATAAAAAGAGAAGAGAATGAAGTTCTAAGAAGAATGATTTAGAGAGTAAGTGCTAGAGGAAATCAGAGAGGGGCCCAGTTATGAGCTGATGAGAAGGGGAGTACCCTCCCTAAATGAAGTGAGGCCTCGGTGAATCTGATAGAAGACACAGTTTAGATGAGCAGAGAAGAGAGGGAAGACCATTCCTGGAATAAGGAATGAGCATGCCGAGCCCCAGAACAGCAAGGACACTAGCCTGGTTGGTGTGATGGAGCTTGTGCTAGGGAGCAAAAGGATTCTAACACTATAGTGATCTATCCTGTGGCAGCTCGTTATAATACTGAAGAAGTTACATTCTAGTCTGGGTCAAGGGAATAGTTATCCAAGGTACTGTTTCCTGTCATAAGTAGAAATATGTCTATTTTTTGCCTCCATTCAGGGGAAAAAAAAAAAAAGTAAGGGGAATTCCAGAAGGGTTGTGGGACAAATATAGGTTTAGAAGTCAGAATTTCTGGGTTCTGTTTTCATTTTCAGTCATTTCTTCTCTGAAATGCAACAGTAGAAATTACTGAACCTCTGCTGAATCAGTTTCTGCTAAATGGGAAAAAAGTGTATCACCACTTCTTTCAACACACAAGCAAATTCACCCCATTCTAAGTGTGCAGATTGTTGGAGATAGGAGATTTTCCCGTTACTGATTTTAGCAATGAAACTACCCCTAGACTGCCCTGCTTCACTGCTGCATCCCTATACCTATTTTACAGCTCATGCTGGAGATAGGGTGGGCAATAAATAAGTAGTTTTTAAATTGTGGCAATGTTGACATCTTTTAGTGTAACAGAAAGACATAGCATTAACTGTCTTTATAGTCTTCAAGCACAGTTTCTAGATACAATATAATTATTGTCATTATGATTTTCCTGCTACCGGGACAACTTGAAAACTTTCTATTGTGTTTAATTACACAGTTTTTAATTTGTGCAAGATTAGGGTGAACAGTTCTGTAAGTGAGCTTTGACAAAGCAAGTTAGCCTTCCAGACAAATTTTCCCAAGCCCCCTTGGCTCTAATCTGGACTTTAAAAATTCATTTTACTAACTTGTTGAGGATAAAATATTTGGTGCTAATGTTTAGCTATCTCAGTGCTGCAGTTTAGAAGTGCAAGTGAAAAACATCCCTCTGGGCTCTTGGGGCTGGATGCAAGAAGTCTCCGACTCTGCTTGCACTCACTGGCTAAGCAGTGCCAAGCAGAGACTGTTTTAAAAACACAGAGCTCTTTATCTTTTTGCCATTTATTTTTCTAAATGTCTTATGGACATCTACTAACAACATATGAGATACAAAATTTTAAGTATATTTGTGTAGGATATAAGAATAATATAAATTAATGCAAATAGAAATCTATTATGTTTAAATTATTAATGACATTTTCCAAGATGCTCCTATTCTTATTTTTTCTGTACTTGATAAAATATTCTCAGAGAAATGTTAATATGTCTCAGTATGATTATATATATATTTATTTTCCCTATGTTTCTTCTGATTTTGCTTTATGTAATTTTGTTACTTTGTTGTTAGGTGTCTNTATTCTTATTTTTTCTGTACTTGATAAAATATTCTCAGAGAAATGTTAATATGTCTCAGTATGATTATATATATATTTATTTTCCCTATGTTTCTTCTGATTTTGCTTTATGTAATTTTGTTACTTTGTTGTTAGGTGTCTAATGGTTTATGATGTCTATCTTCTTTGTGAACTGTACTTTTTATCATTAAAAAATCATCTTTGTTTTATTTAAAAACTAAAAAATTATAACTGAACAAAAGAATAAAAATGAATTTTTTTGAAATTTTGAAAATTTTTGAGAAATTAATCTCAAAAAGTAAAATAAGTTAAAAGAGCAATGGGAAAGAGAGAGAGAGAGAGATACCATCAAGGGCTAACATACCCATCCACACTCACCCTACAGATCCATCTTGCTTTTAGGAGGACAATACTATTAAAAGCCAGAAATGAGAGTCCAATTTACTTGTTTATATATCATTCAGAGTCTCCCAGACCATTGAGGTTTTATTTGAATCTGTGAATCGTTTGTCCTTATGGTGTTCCCAATAAGGGCTACATTCTCTAAACTGGGGATAAATAAGTTTCAAAGGAAATTCTTTGATTCTATTTCTGGAGCCACTAAGTCAGAGTTCATGTCTTATTAATNTGTGAGAGCTCCTATACACATTCATTCTTTTTTTTTTTTTTTTTCCATAGAAAGGGGCAGAAAGAAGGAGCAGTTCTGTTTCTGCTGCTTCTTAGATTTGCCGTTTCGAATTGCTGGGATGTGATTTTGGTCTGTAAGCTGACCATGAAGGATGACACATTTGACCAAGGTCAAAGAGATTTGAATATTTCATATCCCTGCATGTATAACCTAACAGCAGAATAACTAAGATTCAATTTAATTAGGAGTTTGTTATTATGAATTGGAAATGGTGGTATGTTTTCTACAGATATGTACTATAGAGAATTGTAAGCCCCAAATCTGAAAGCTTCCATGATTAGAATGGTCTTGTTGCTCTCCTCCTTGTCTCCTCTTCCTCCTACTTCTTTCTGTAGATGCTCCCCATTTAAAGATTAAGATATTTTCCTGATTCGTCATACTCATTTAACCTCACCTGCTGGGTCTGCTTTTTTTTCAGAAGATAAGGATTTCAGGCTTTCCCCAATAATGGGAACTTAACAAAGCAGAATTGTCCTTTAAGAGTTAAGCTTTAAAATCCACAGTTAAAAGCAGAGCGATGTTGTCATAGTTTAGAGACAACCAGGCACCAAACCTGTTAAGACTTACCTGTACCTGCTTAAAGGTGTTAATATACATTACTGAGGGGCTGTAATAGACAGTGGGGAGGTAGATCAGTCGTGGACTCATGGGAAGAGGCAGACATTAGCTGCAGTCGCCCACAGGCAGGAGCACACTGTTCGAGATTACAACATCTGTCTGGTCCAGGTGGTGGTTATGACTGTAGAATGGACTAAACTTTCTTTACATGATTCACTGGTTTACTGGCATTGGGTCGCACACTTCACTTACTCTGACCCCATAATCACCAGGGAGTCTTCTAATCACTATTTAGCTTTTTGTGAAGCTTACTTACCAAGAAATAATATATTGACTACAGAATTTCACCTGCCCAGTGCCTTTGGCAGTTACGGATTAAAGCTTTCATATCAAATAAACAAGGTGATATCCAGGTTCAAATTTGACATTCTTCAGAGTTGCCTATAGGGGCAGTCAGTACATGTTGAAGAGAGGACCCTTGTGTCTTTCACCTCAACAAGAATAATTCTCCTGCAACATAGAGAAATTTGGCATTATGGTTTTAAACTCAAACCACTTAAGTTCAGTTAATGTAAGACTATTCCTAAGTTGGATTTAGGTCATGAATAGGTAAAATCAGGTTTGTTAGTCTTTGAGACTAATGTATCTTGACTTCAGACTGTTCTGCATGCAGAAGGCTCATGTCACCCTGTCTGTTGTTACTTGTCTAAGCAACACATTCTCCTTGGGGTTGCTCATACTCCGTTGCTTCTATTACTCAGAAATACTGCTCAGAACCACTTAGAATGAATCCATTTATTTAAATAATCTATTTTCCTTACTATTGGATTGTTATGCTGCACAATATTCAAATAACGAATGATGTTTTGAATGAGGTTTAGATAGAAACTTTCCATAATGTTAACATACATATGATTGCCTTTAAGTGGAAAAACAACCTTGTAGAGAAAAATAGATGAAATTCCCAGTTAAGTTTGAGAAAACTGAGGCTTACCCAAGCTAGATGATTTTTCCAAGGTTTGAAGCTGTTTTTTTCTGATTTCAAAGATTTGTCTGTTCTTTTCTTTTAGATCTAGATAGATTAATTCAGGTGTGTGCATGTGAGATGATAGAGGTGGGCAAATTCAGGAGCAGAGTAACATACGGTTAATAGGTGAAAAACTTTGGTAAGACTATAAGTATCTATTGAGTGAATGCCTCAGACATGTGATCTTGGTAAAGCAGCCCTCAATTTTTTTTTTTTTTACACTTTCCAGTAATGCTTATCTTGAAGAGATCTCTAGTCTTTCTCATTCTGTTGTTTTCCTCTATTTCTTTGCATTGATCTCTGAGGAAGGCTTTCTTATCTCTCCTTGCTATTCTTTGGAACTCTGCATGCAGATGCTTATATCTTTTCTTTTCTCCTTTGCTTTTCCCTTCTCTTCTTTTCACAGCTATTTGTAAAGACTCTTCAGACAGCCATTTTGTTTTTTTGCATTTCTTTTCCACGGGGATGGTCTTGATCCCTGTCACCTGTTGAATGTCAAAACCTCCTTCCATAGTTCATCAGGCACATTGTCTATCAGATCTAGGCCCTTAAATCTATTTCTCACTTCCACTGTATAATCATAAGGGATTTGATTTGATTGTTCAAGGGAACATTTCATGCAAAGATGGGCTCGATAAAGGACAGAAATGGTATGGACCTAACAGAAGCAGAAGATATTAAAAAAAGGTGGCAGGAATACACAGAAGAAGTGTACAAAAAAGATCTTCATGACTAAGATAATCACAATGGTGTGATCACTCACCTGGAGCCAGACATCCTGGAATGTGAAGTCAAGTAGGCCTTAGAAAGCATCAGTACGAACAAAGCTAGTGGAGGTGATGGAATTCCAGTTGAGCTATTTCAAATCCTAAAAGATGACACTGTGAAAGTGCTGCACTCTATATGCCAGCAAATTTGGAAAACTCAGCAGTGGCCACAGGACTGGAAAAGGTCAGTTTTCATTCCAATCCCAAAGAAAGGCAATGCCAAAGAATGCTCAAACTACCACACAATTGCACTCATCTCACATGCTAGTAAAGTAATGCTCAAAATTCTCCAAGCCAGGCTTCAGCAATACGTGAACTGTGAACTTCCAGATGTTCAAGCTGGTTTTTGAAAAAGCAGAGGAACTAGAGATCAAATTGCCAACATCCGTTGGATCATCAAAAAGGCAANGCTAGTAAAGTAATGCTCAAAATTCTCCAAGCCAGGCTTCAGCAATACGTGAACTGTGAACTTGCAGATCTTCAAGCTGGTTTTAGAAAAGGCAGAGGAACCAGAGATCAAATTGCCAACATCCACTGGATCTCAAAAAAGCAAGAGAGTTCCAGATAAGCATCTATTTCTGTTTTCTTGACTATGCCAAAGCCTTTGACTGTGTGGATCACAACACCATAAGGGCCACAAAAATATTTACCTGAAACAAACAGACTGCCAGATATTTCCCCAGGAAAGATGAGTATATCAGGGATTAGCAGAGAATTGAAGTTTGGGGTCTGTAACCATGGTGAACTACATTCAAGTCCCCACACAGCAAGGGAAGGACAAGACTTTTACAGAGAGGAAAAGGAAGTGGTGAGAGCTATAGTTAACAAAGAACCCTTGACTTCTCAGTGAGCCTTTGCCAGCAAAGAGACGTCTCTCTTCCTGTTGGGCTCTGTCATGTAGCAAGACAGGAGAGAGCGCCCTTCTGGTATCCCAACTCTATTTAATTGAGGTTTCTGTTCATTAATTTTTTTATAAGTCTTTAAATCTAAACGTTTAAGTGCCCATATGCAATTAGACATGTTGCTGGCCAGAAGTAAGAAGATCCAGTCTACATCCCAGCTTTACACAGTATCTCACAGTGCAGCACAGGACAAGCCTTCTATTGCTCTGATCTTTCATGCTCTCTACAATAAAAAAGAATTAATGGTCTTGATTACCCTTTGTTCTTCTTCAGAATTACATGATATGTAATGGGATATGGTAAGTAGATGTGCCTGATTATTGTAAAATGGTTGAAAAGGGATAACTTCGGTAAAAAATAATCTTTAAAGTTTTTAACTATGGTCTCCAAATTATTGTGAATATACTATGAGGTTCGATCAAGATTCTTGTCTCATCAAGAGGCCACACTTTGCCCCACATGGTCCTGCTGTCTGGCCATGTGTAACTGGATCAAAGTCCAGGGTAAACTCAATATAAAGTGAATCCTCTAAATGTGAAACACATGGAGATTTTTATAGACAATAAGGAAGAACAGAAGTAGACAGGAACAGAAACAGGAAATGGTAAACAGAAACTGGCAGCATTCCAGGAAGAATAAGTAGGAAAAATGAGATGATCTCTATGGTATCAGAAGCTAGGCTGGATTTCCATTCAAATTTTTGTATCTGCTAAACATTTGTTTCTATCCCAGCATTACTCTAATAGGAAAGAAAGGGTATGAGAGACTTAGGATTCAAAACAGCAACTAGGTGAAATAAGATGGATTCATTTCAAAAGAAACTTTTTAACTACCAGTGAACTCACTTCAAAGATTAGAGCTTTCACCTTTAGTCACAGCAGTCTCTCAGAGTAGCCAATATTAATTCCTTTTCTATTATAGTTCTTTAGTGCTGAACTCACTATTTTCAAGTATACTCAAATCATGCATTTTCAGCAGAATGAAACAGTATAGTTTCAAATTAATGATTTAATTGAAATTACTTCTGCCCCCAGTGATTTCCATCCCTGCAAACATGGAGAACACATGCATTGGGAGACCTTATCAATCGACCTGGAATACTAAATGAGGACGCATTTCTCAAAACTTTAATTTGAAGAACTTGTACATTAATAAAACAGATTCCACACTTCTCTTAACAATAGAAAAATAATATAAGAATACAGGTCCATGGTGTGCTTGCAATTTTAAATTAGTGTCTTTCCCAGAGCTAACTCTTAAGAAATAATTACATGCTGTAGTATTTTGTTTTTGACAAAAGCTATTGTCAAGGACATCAGCATCCACTCAAGTTCTTCTTGTTTGCAAACAATTGGCGGTGTTTAAGTACCTCCATTGCATAAATATGAAACTATCTTAACATCCTTTTACTGGAACATCACAGACATTTCTCAGTCTTTAAGTCTTCTTCTTCCTACAATATGTCTACAAGCACTGACTTTCAATGCAAGAATTCACAGTCTAATCAAAATAATTGGGTTTCTGTTGCAAATGGATAATTCTGCCTAATAAAGAGATACACAGAGCAAAAGACATGACTGAATATAATACATCACAAAAGATCACAATTAGGAAGAAATCATTGTGATATTCATTTATAAAGTACAATTATTCACATAAACTCAAACTTATAAATCCTCTTGTTTGTGACAACAAAGAGAAGTCCCCAGATCAAATATTACTGCTGTGTGTCTCGGTATATCTAGGAATTTTCCTCAAGTGTCATATTTTTCTGTTATTATTTTCAATTCATAACATGTTAAGTACATAAGTAACTTAATATTTATAAAATACAGAAATATGGAACGTCTCTTGCCACAGCATATATTTTTGAATAAAGCATGACATCTATAATAAAACAGCATTGCTTAATTCCTGATAACATCCCATCTTCATTTTTCTCAATATTTACAAAAGGTAGAAAGATGATCAACAGCTATAAAATACCCTGTCCAACTAGTGTAATAGATCCAAGGTAGAATTTCCCTTTTAATAAAATCAGAGCACAAAATTTTAATATAATCAAGTTTTTTGTTTTTCATATTTTTACTACAGATTTGCATTTTGTGATTCCTTTCCCACTTTATACTTTTTGCCAGAATTATAAATTTTTATTTATTTACTTAAAGATACTAATGCTCCTCTCAAGCTGGGCAGATCTCTTGTTTATATAACTAACTCTTAAGCTCAGGAAGTTATACAATTCTTACACATCTCCTAGAACAGAAATTGTAAACACTAACTTCAAAACCCCCATTTCTAATAAGATTTTAATTTTCGTGCTGAGTACCTTAGGCCTGTTGAGGTTTCCTTGTAAACTCACAAATTAAATAGTCTACCATGGAGTTTATGTTTTCATTGTGTGTTCATACATACATTTACATCCTTCTAGCAGTGATGTATTCAATGAAAATATGAATAAACTAGATGAATACAATTTTCCCACTGCCATTTGCTGTGTGATGTTCTAGAAATAGTAAAGTATTCACCTCAAAATTCTCTGAGTTTGAATTTTGCTGTTTTCACTTTTGGAGATAAGTTCTTTGCCATTCTTGTTTAAACACAATTTTTACTTTCTCGGTTCAGTTTAGTCATTCAGTCGTGTCCAACTCTTTGCAGCCTTATGAATTGCAGCATGCCAGGACTTCTTGTCCATCACCAACACCCAGAGTTCACTCAGACTCACGTCCATCGAGTCAGTGATGCCATCCAGCCATCTCATCCTCTGTCGTCCCCTTCTCCTGGCCCCAATCCTTCCCAGCATCAGAGTCTTTGCCAATGAGTCAACTCTTCGCATGAGGTGGACAAAGTACTGGAGTTTCAGCTTTAGCATCATTCCTTCCAAAGAAATCCCAGGGCTGATCTCCTTCAGAATGGACTGGTTGGATCTCCTTGCAGTCCAAGGGACTCTCAAGAGTCTTCTCCAACACCACTCNTCCTGCCCCCAATCCCTCCCCGCATCAGAGTCTTTTCCCATGAGTCAACTCTTCGCATGAGGTGGCCAAAGTACTGCAGTTTCAGCTTTAGCATCATTCCTTCCAAAAAAATACCAGGGCTGATCTCCTTCAGAATGGACTGGTTGGATCTCCTTGCAGTCCAAGGGACTCTCAAGAGTCTTCTCCAACATCACAGTCCAAAAGCATCAATTCTTCGGCGCTCAGCCTTCTTCACAGTCCAACTCTCACAGCCATACATGACCACAGGAATAACCATAGCCTTGACTAGACGGACCTTAGTCGGCAAACTAATGTCTCTGCTGTTGAATATGCTATCTAGGTAGCATGTGATAAAATGTTAGATGAGACTATTCTTTCTTGAAGTGAGTGCTTGCTATGTATCTAGCATTGTGCTAAAACAAGGGGGAAGGACAGTTTGGGGATCCATGACTGGGGCCATAACTAGGATCCCTTTTCACAGCCTGAGTTTGAAAACAATTGAGGGATAGTCGATGTCTAGCCAATGTCTTAGATTTGTTATTGATAAAGTCCATGTAAAAGAGCCTGTCTTAGAGTGGGATTGAAA
The DNA here is from genome assembly GCA_006410875.1 of Neotragus pygmaeus. NCBI lineage: Eukaryota > Metazoa > Chordata > Mammalia > Artiodactyla > Bovidae > Neotragus > Neotragus pygmaeus. The sequence goes on from SJYV01006757.1 coordinate 86,833, forward strand.
ATGGGCTGGCTAACTTTAAAGGCCCTGTCTTCACCTTGACAGAGCACGCCCTGGTAAAGTTTGAGTCTACAGCTCAGATCTACTAATTTAGGTCCCTGATTTCACTAGTCCAGATGGGGAAGGGATGAAAGAGAACAAATCTGCAGGGGGTTGTTATCTTTGTAGATTTAACTCTATCCAATGGACCGATGGGAATTCCCTGGTGGCTCAGTGGTAAAGAATCCACCTGGAATGAAGGAGACTCGGGTTGGATCCTGGGTCAGGAAGATCCCTTGGAGAAAGAAATGTCAGTCCACTTCAGTATTCTTCCCTGGAGGATCTGGTGGACAGAGGAGAGGAGATTTGTGGGCTACAGTCCACAGGGGTCACAAAGAATCAGACACAACTTAGTGACTAAACAACAGCAGCAATGATGAACCGGATGATAAATGCATACCGGTAAATGATTACACCTCAGAGAGAAGGAAGGGTGGAGTGAGAGACCAGAACTGGCAGAAAAGGTCTTCTTATCACTAAATAAGGTGAAACGGTCTCTGTTACATCTTCTGAAATTAAGTAAACACAGTCTGGCATACTACCCAGAAAACAATGAGGGACATCTAATCATATCTCAGGTCTATAATGAATTTGTGTGACCACGGCCTCAAGTTTTCTTCAAAACGATGCCATAAACCCAACAGAAAGAAAGAGAACTGTCATTCATTGACGCCACAATTTCTCAGGTGATGAGCTAGTGTTTTATACGCCTTCTCTAATGTTGTCTTACCTGCTCAAGGTCAAGGAAGTAGGAATTGGGAATATACTCCCACGTGACTTTAGGTCCAAGAGGGAGGGGAAGGTGATCATAGCAAAATCCCACCTGACCCAACAGGACTTTGAATTTGTGTACCTCTATTCTCCAAAATAACTATCATAGTCAGCATTTGTTTGATGTTAAAAAAAAAAAGTAAAAGGTTTTACGCAACTCCTTTAGGTAAATTAAATTCTTTGATCTTTAAAATAATCCTTTGAAAGAGACTCAATGGCTCAACATATATTTTTTGAGTGCTTACGCTGTGCAGGGCACAGGGGCTTGAGCCCTGGGCTATAATGCCCAACAAATGCAGACACAATCCCTTACTTCTGGAGAACTTTAAGCCTTGATGAGGCAGAGAGGAGGAATCTAGAGATCTTCATCACTGTGATGAGGGTAAAAGAGCAGCTTGTGTGGATCCGTGAGGGTCAGGAAGAGTTGGGGAGAGGTGTGCATGTGTGTGTCATAAGTTGCTTCATTCGTGTCTGACTCTGTGCGACCCTATGGACTGTGTCCCACCAGGCTCCTCTGGCCGTGGAACTCTCCAGGCAAGAATTCTGGAGTGGGTTGTCTTGCCCGCCTCCAGGGAATCTTCCCAGCCCAGGGATTGAACCCACATCTCTTAAGTCTCATGCATTGGCAGGCAGGTTCTTTACCACTAGTACCACCTGGAAGAGGTGTAGTGCATGCCAAAGCCTGTGGCTGAAGTCAGAGGTCATGGTTGAGGAAAGCCAGCAGGGCTGAATTGCAGAAGAGAGAAACCAGCAAGTATGGTGACCATTCATCCCACTTTACAGTTGGAAAAGCAACCTCAGAGCAAGGTACGGGCCAGCAATATCACCGTGAGGAAGTGGAGCGTTACCCAGAGGCTTAGACTGGACCGAAACTCTGCCACCCTGTGTTCCCTCCATGCTAAAATCATCTTAAAAAGAAGAAAGAACTGGCAGGGATGCTGTTAGTTAGCTTTTAATTTCAGGGGACAGGAAATCCACAGGTGGACTGACTACTTCATACCACCAGCAAAGGCACCAAAACGCGTGGTTGTTTAGGCCCTAAGTCATGCCCGACTCTTTCGTGACCCCACGGACTGTAGCCCACCAGGCTCCTCTGTTCATGGGATTTCCCAAGCAAGAATACTGGGGTGGGTTGCCCTTTCCTTCTCCAGGGGATCTTCCTGACTCAGGGATCGAACCTGCATCTCCTGCATTGGCAGGCAGATTCTTTACCACTAAGTCACCAGGGAAGCCCACCAAAAGTGTGTAGCTAGAACCACTTAATCGACCCTGCACTCACAACAGGCACAATGGTGCCTTTGGAAGTTCATGGCGCTAGATTTATCTTTGCGATTTCTTTTCCATTCTTTTTGTTGAGTAACTTCTTGCTGCTGCTAAGTTGCTTCAATCGTGTCTGACTTTTCAAAAACTGTGAGGAAACTTCATCTAATAGGGAAAATGAAGATTGTGTGTGGTGGAGAAGCCAGGACACACACACACACACACACACACACGGTAATCCCTTAATTTATCACTACTTTGTCCTGTGACTTGGAGGATGTTCTAATTGTTACTCCCACCCCTTTCTGTTGTTATTTTTGAGTTGTTAAGTCGTGTCCAACTCTTTGTGACCCCATGCCCTACAGCACACCAAGCTCCTCTGTCCTTCACTTTCTCCTGGAGTTTGCTCAGATTCATGCCCACTGAGTTGTGGTCCTTCAACAAATGGCTGAGAGTATCAGATGAAGCTACAGCTTTGCCCCCTTTCCTCATCTCCAACTATGCATACAGGCACATCTCTTTGCTTGCATTGCTCAGGGTTTGTACATGCTATCACGCCAGGCCCTGAGTCCCTCTTTCTTTCTCAGTTTTCTTTTTGACTTTTTCCCTCTCTTTTATTTTTCAATGTCAGCCCCATCCTTAGGGGCTTCAACCAGCAGAAGGACCGCAAATCCTGGCTGTCTGAGGATACAAATCTTGCCTGGCATAGCTTGTTTATGCCACTTATCAGCTCTATGACCTTGGGAAAAATCACCTGTTCTTACTGAGTATTTTATCATTGGGGTTGCACCTATCCCTTGGGCTTCCCTCATAGCTCAATTGATAAAGAATCCACCTGCAATGCAGGAGACCCTGGTTTTGTACCTGAGTCGGGAAGATCTGCTGGAGAAGGGAGAGGCTATTCACTCCAGTATTCCTGAGCTTTCCTTGTGGCTCAGCTGGTAAAGAATCTGCCCGCAATGCGGGAGACCCGGGTTTGATTCCTGGGTTGGGAAGATCCCCTGGAGAAGGGAAAGGCTTACCCACTCTAGTATACTGGCCTGGAGAGTTCCATGGACTGTATAGTGCATAGGGTCACAAAGAGTTGGACATGACTGAGGGGCTTTCGCTTTCACTATCACCTATCCCTCTGATATAGCAAAGTACAGTAAAAAGTATTTTGTAAAGAAAAATGAGTTCAGACAGCACAGTGTATGCTCTATGGATGAAAGCTGCAGTTACGAAAGAATATGTCTGAATCTCACGCTCACTCTCTGTAAACTGAAGATGTTAAACCGGATGATCTTAGTGCTTTCTAGGTCACAAGGTCTCTGATTCTTGGCTACTCCCCATCCCTTGGCCTCCCCTTTGATTTACATCCCCTTCTGACTCCATCCCAGCCCCTTCCAAATGCGACAGACTCAGTTCAGGGGATGGCAGGGACCGACTCAGTTTATAGAGTCGATGGGATTGCTAGTGCTTTCGCAGGAGCAAGGCTGTAATGACCCACACTAGGAAGAGAACATGAACTCCTGGAACTGCAAGCGCTGAGTCCCAAAGGGAGAGTATGTCATTTTGAATCATCAAACTGGAGAGAGAGAGAGAGAGATAACCTTTCAGGAGTTGGAGCATAGGAGAGGAGACTGCAGGAGACTTTGAAAAGATTGAACATCTCTTTGGGATTTTCTCCCAAATCCCTTCACTGACATGCTGGACTATTTTCAGCCTAGGATTCAGGTTTCATCAGCATCACCGAGGATTCCTTTGGGTTTTCTTGCGTGCATGTGTGCTAAGTCACTTCACTCATGTCCGACTCTTTGCAACCTGTAGCCTGCCAGACTCCTCTGTCCATGAGATTCTCCAGGCAAGAATACTGAAGTGGGTTGCCATGCCCTCCTCCAGGGAATCTTCCTGACCCAAGGACTGAATATGCCTCTCTTATGTCTCCTGCATTGGCAAGTAGGTTCTTTACCATTGGAGTCGCCTAAGAAGTCCTTTGGGTCTTCTTATCACTGTGGGAAAAAAAAACAAAAAAAAGCATTTCAAAGGAATGCAGGGCATCACGAGGGAAAGTGAATCAGCTTCAGACTCAGGGGAACCAGGGTGCCATCCATCCCAGCTCTGTCACTGGCCTGCTGTGTGGGCTTTGGCAGATGACTCAATCTTTGTAGTCATCATTTTCCTAACTTTCACATTTCAGAATAGTATTAGATACTTAATGTTGTTTTGAAAGTTACGTGATAGACTGACATCAATATATGTTCACAAAAATCATACAAGATAGAAGGACAGGCTTTGTACAACTGGGTATAGTTTTGGCTATATACAAATTAGACAATTAGCAATCAAGAGAAAGCAGCATGGTAGGCTGATTCCACAAATGGCCACTCAGTTCAGTCCCTCAGTTGCGTCCAACTCTTTTCGACCTCTTGGACTGCAGAATGCCAGGCTTCCCTGTCCATCAGCAATTCCCAGAGCTTGACAAATGGCCATTGCCTGCATTCAAATCTGATTTCTACCATTTGCTGGCAGTCACCTTGGACACATTTCTTAACCTCTTTGTGTCTTGTTTACATCTGTGAAATAGATTTAGTAATAACTGTAGTTGTGAGAATTAGGTGAGTTAATTTATATAGAATAGTACCAGACATATGGAAAGTAAGNGTCGCCCCCTTCTCCTGCCGTTAGTCTTTCCCAGCATCAGGGTCTTTTCCAGCGAGTCAGCTCTTCACATCATGTGGCCAAAGTATTGAAGCTTCAGCTTCAGCACCAGTCCTTCCAATGAATATTCAGGGTTGGATTCCTTTAGGATTGACCAGTTTGATCTCCTTGCAGTCCAAGGGACTCTTAAGAGTCTTCTCTGGCACCGTCTATTCTTCAGGGCTCAGCCTTCTTTACGGTCCAACTCTCGCATCTGTACATGACCACTGGAAAAACTGTAGCTTATTTGCAAATTTTGATTGCTACCTAAGGTGTGGTAAACAGGAACAGATGAGGGGCATGCTGGGGGCAGGCTCCCACGGGCTGGTGAGGCTAACTGCGCACGCACGTTTGTAACTCTGCACTTAGCAACCTTATCAGCGCAATGACAAGTATTTACAGATTCGATGGAAGTCTTTACACCTTGGAAACTGGCAGATGCTACTAGTCGGTAGGAATTGAGGTTTGTTTTGCTTTTCAGAGGGACTCTGCTAGCGTGCCCCCGAATAGCATCTGCTGCACAAAGTTGTCGTGGGCAGCAAGTGAACTTGTTCAGAGAACTTGGCACTGTGCATGGCACCCAGCAGAGGCTCAGTCAGTGATCGCTGCTTCCGCTGCTGTTGCCTCAACAGGAAGATGAGGTCAGGCCCTTTCTGAGCTGGCCCCCTGTCTGTCTTACCGCTGGGGTTGGGATCAGGGGCTGTGGCATTATTTAACCCCGTGAGTCAACAGAGCTGCCCAATGTGAGGACCCCCAAACCCCACCCCTGAGAAAGCCTTATCTTGAGGAGGCTATGCTCAGTTTGCAAAGACCCAGGCTGCTCGGTGGAGGACAGCAAGGCCTGCTGTGGGCCTTCTAGGTGAGTCAGGAACACCAGTCTCTGGGCAGGACCAGCAGCAGGGTATAAGCCCCTGGATGTGGGGACAAGGTTGATGGGAAACAGAGAGATGGACCCCTGGACACCTGGACAGTCAACCATAGCCAGCTCTGTAAGAGCTGAAAGCACTCAGTGGAAAAACTACAGTTGTTTGCCCCATTCTGTGGGCTGCCTGTGTGTTTGTGATCAGGTGACAGGAAAATGGTTTTCTTCCTGGTCTCAGGCTGTATTGCATGCCCCGTCACACTCTGGGGAGGCTCACAGAAGGGTGACATTGGGATTGTTTATGTTTGTTTTATTTTTCTTCATTTCAGGATGCCCATTCTCGGCCCAGAAACCACATCGTCATTAAGAGGTCAGGACATTTGCGGCCCCTGCGCCCACTCCACCCAGCCTGGGCTGAGGGAGCCCAGGGTATACGCTGATGCTGGCCACTGAGTGTCCACGAAGGCCAGCAGAGCCATAAACAAGAAGGGCGGGAACTTCCAGGCTGGTTGGGGACAGCTTTTTTGAACCAGAGTAGAGTGCACTGGCCAGGATGTCCCAAAATAAAACTCACGTGGCCGGGGCTGGGAGCCAATCCCTCCACGGAAAATTTAAGATAATTTTTCATGGCTGCAAGTTCCAGGCCTCTAGATGGGCCATCCAGAATCACCTCATTGCCAAGGTCCTGATGGCTCTAGAAGTCCACGGAAGCCATCCCCCTGTCTCTGGGCTCCCTCCTATAGCCAGGAGTCACAGTATGGCCAGCCTCGTCGGATGTTCAGAGTGCTACCCTTCCAGCATCACACATATGCGGAAACTGAGGCCAGAAAACTAAGACCATAAGAACTGGGACTTCCCTGGGGGTTCAGTGGTTAAGACTCGGCCTTTCAGTGCAGGGCGTGCTCCTCTGGTTGGAGAGCTAAGATCTCACTTGCCTCCAGTCCAAAAAAAAACAAAACATAAAACAGAAACAATGTTGTAAAAAATTCAATCAAGACTTTAAAGATGGTCCACATCAAAAAAAAAAAAACTTTAAAAAATAATACTAAATACATTAATAAATAAAATCATAGGAGCAGAAGCGTGCTTTGTCAGATCCTTGTAGGTACTGGGCACAGTTGTTCAGCTGCTCTGTCATGCCTGACTCTTTGCGACCCCATGGACTGCAGCATGCCAGGCCTCCCTGTCCATCAACAACTCCCAGAGTTTGCTCAAGCTCATGTCCATCAAGTTGAAGATGCCATCCAACCATCTCAACCTCTGTCGCCCCCTTCTCCTCTTGCNGCCTGACTCTTTGCGACCCCATGGACTGCAGCATGCCAGGCCTCCCTGTCCATCAACAACTCCCAGAGTTTGCTCAAGCTCATGTCCATCAAGTTGAAGATGCCATCCAACCATCTCAACCTCTGTCGCCCCCTTCTCCTCTTGCCTTCAGTCCTTCCAAGGATCAGGGTCTTTCTAATGAGTTGGCTCTTCGCATCACGTGGCCAAAGTGTTAGTTCAGTTCAGTCGCTGAGTTGGCTCTATTTGCGACCCCATGGACTGCAGCACGCCAGGCCTCCCTGTCCATCACCAGCTCCTGGAGTTTACCCAGACTCATGTCCATCGAGTACTGGTCTTGTTGCTGAGTGCAGATGAGCTCTGAAGGGAGCAACTGAGCGTGCAGCGAGGCGGCGGAAGATTAAGTGAGCAGAACGCGGAGACAGCTGCGGAAGGCCAAGGGTGTGGAATCTCAGCCGGGGGTCTTGACAAAGGAAAGGGGCCTCAAGGGGACCTTGTAGATGCATTTTGTGCCCAGGAGAGAGGAGGGGATGAGAGAGGTACTTCTGGGAGCAGAAGCAGAGCAGGCAAAGGTGAGGAGGTGGGACCACGATGCCCTCTACACAGGGCTCATCCACGGCCGGAGGCCACGCTCGGACACCCAGAGGGAAAGTGATCCACCCGAGCTTGAACCCGCGCCCCTGAACCCAAGTCACACGCCCTTCTGGTGACCCAAGGCTGCCCACCCAGGGGCTGGAGGAGCCAAGAGCGAGCTCCAAAGACCCCTCCATCCTTGGTGATATCACACAAGGCAGGAGCTTCAAACGGAAAGAGTCTGGAACTTGGAAAAGTCCTTGTCCTCGGATTCCTCAGCGGGGAAGGAGCCTGGAACCTCTGGAAGAACCAAGGCTTCAGAGCCAGATATGGAGCCCCCGGTTCCCTCCAGGCTTTGCTAACGTTCACAGTGGAGGCTGCCATGTCCCTACCCATCGGTTCAGCCCCTCAGTTAATCCCCCACACCCATGAAGGAAGCGCTGGCGTCATCCCCATTGTGCAGATGAAGCGACTGAGGAGCAGAGGCTAAGCAGCTTGCTCAAGGTTGTGCGGTGGTCAGGAGACAATCCAGGAGCTCAGCCCCAGGTTGCCTGACCCCAGAGTTGTCACTAGTTGCTCCCATTTCCAGGCAATTTGCTAAACCCCTCCTGGCCTCTGCATCCTCAAAGCCACTCTGACTCCTGTGGGGGCATCAGGATAAGAGAAAATGCCTGTTGGGGACCTGCTCATCCCCAGTCATGCAGCCTACAACATCCCAAAGCCCTCATGCCCCTGACCTTTCCCAGGGTCCCTGCCTCCTCTCCCAGGAGGAAGCTGGGCCCCTCTAGCACAGCAGGGCAAGGGTTCAAGAGCATCAGGGGCGCACTGGGGGCCCGGGTAAGGCACCAGGCAGCCAGGGGAACACAGGTCCCCTTCATGGCCAGCTCAGCCAGTTGGATCCTCCCTTGTCCCCCTGGACCCCCTGGGGACTTGGGGTTTTCATACATCTGATTAGCATAAATTAGCAGCTGCCAGCAGGAGGAAGGAACACATTCCGGGGGGCCCAGTCTTGTTTTTGGAACGCTTATCGAGTCCTGCTGAGGGCTCCCCTTGTTCACTGGCCACCGGATGGCTGTCTGGTGTTTGTGTACCCAGCAGCGGCCCACCCCAGCCCCCAGTGAGCCCATGACGGGCGGGCTCCAAGGATAACACAGAGGGAAAGAGCGTGATGCCCAGGAGGGGACGCGATGCCCCAGGAGCCACATGCCCTGACTCCAGACCCAAACTCAGACCCTCGCCCAGGATCCCTGTTTGCTGGGAGAGAGACCTCTGTGCAAGGCAGTGGGGGACACAGAGGGAGGGCCTGAATGGCCTCCCCCAGGCCTCCCATCAGGGAAGCAGTTGTCNTCTTTGCATGAGGTGGCCAAAGTTTTTTTGTTACTCAAAAGTAACAAAGAGGAATGAATCATTAAGGAAGTTAGGAAGTTTAGCCTTATTTTTATAGAAATGGGAGGGAAAATTCAGTTTCTCATTTTATTTTGAACACAGATACACTTCATTTTATTGTGCTTTGCTTTATTGTGCTTCAGAAATATTGCATTTTTCACAATTACATTTGTGACAATGCTGCATTGAGAAAGCCTGTCAGCACCATTGTTTCCAACATCATTTGCTCACTTTGTGGCTGTGTATCTCATTTGGAAATTATTGCAATTTCACATTTTTTCATTATCTGTTTTGGTGATCTGTGGTCAGTGATCTTTGTTTCTATTAAAATTGTTTCAAGGCATTGTGAACTATGCCCATATAAGATGACAAATTTGATTAGTAAATCCTGTGTTCTCACTGATCCACTGAAAAACTGGCCACTCACCAGTCTTTCTCTTTCTCCATGGGCCTCCTTATTCCCTGAAACACAACAGTGTTGAGACTTGGCTGATTAATAATCCTGCAATAAGTGTTCAAGTGAAAGGAAGTGTGTCATATCTCTCACTTGAAATCAAAAGCTAGAAATGATTAAGTTTAGTAAGAAATACATGTCAAAAGTAAAGATTAGCTAAAAGTTAGGCCTCTTTTGCAAATAGTTAGCCAGGTTTTGAATACAAAGGAAAAGTTCTTGAAGGGAATTAAAAGTGCTGCTTCAGCGAACACATGAATTACAAGAAAGTGAAACAGCCTTATTGCTGGTATGGGAAATTTTGAATGGTCTGGATAGAAAATCATACCAGTCACAGCATTCCCTTAAGCCACATCCTAAGCCAGAGGAAGACCTTAAGGTTTTTTAATTCTGTGAAGGCTGAGAGAGGTGAGGAAGCTACTGAAGAAAAGATAGTAGATGCTGACTCATGAGGTTTAAGGAAAGAAGCCATTTCCACAATATCAAGTACAAGGTAATTTAACAAGTACTGAAATAGATATAACAAATACTGCAGCAAATTATCCAGGAGATCTAGCTATGATGATTAACTAAGATCATCTACACTAATCAACAGATTTTCAATGTAGGCAAAACAACCTTCTGTTGGAAGAAGATGCCAAATAAGACTTTCATAGCTAGAGAGGAGAAGTCAGTATATTGTTTCAAAGCATCAAAGCAGGGTGACTCTATTGTTAGAGGGTAATGCAGATGGTGATTTTAAGTTGAAGCCAGTACTCATTTACAGTTCTGAAAATCCTAAGGGCTCTTAAGTATTAAGCAAAATCTGCTCAGCTTGTGCTCTGCAAATGGAAAAACAAAACCTGGATAACAACATATTTGTTTACAATATGGTTTAGAGAATATTTTAAAACCACTGTTGAGACCTCTTTTTCAGAAATAAAAAGATTTCTTTCAAAGTATTATCACTCTTTGGTCATTTGAGAACTCTCAAAGCACATGTATAATCAGATTAATCTTTTTTTCATGACCACTTATACATCATTCATTCTGCAGCCCATAAATCAAGGAATAACATAGAAATTTAAGTCTTACTATTTAAGAAATACATTTTGTAAGACCTTAGCTTACATAATTGTGATTATTCTAGTGAATCTGGGCAAAATCAATTAAAAACCTTCTGAAAAGGATTTAAATGCCATTAAATGCCTTTAACAATATCTGTGATTCATGGAAAGAGGTAAAAATATCAATATACATAGGAATTTGGAAGAAGCTAACTTTAATTCTTGCAGATGATTTGAAGGGTTCAAAACTTTAGTGGAGAAAGTAACTATAAATGTGGTAGAAATGGCAAGAGGACTAGAAGTGGAGCCTAAAGATGTATCTTAATTGCTGCAATCTGGCTTCCCTGATAGCTCAGTTGATAAAGAATCAATCTGCAATGAAGGAGACCCTGGTTCAATTCTGGGGTTGGGAAGATCCCCTGGAGAAGGGATCAGCTCCCCACTCCAGTATTCTTGGGCTTCCCTTGTGGCTCAGCTGGTAAAGAATCTGCCTGCTTGTGAGGAGACTGGGTTCGATCCCTAAGGTTGTGAAGATCCCCTGGAGAAGGAAAAGTTACCCACTCCAGTATTCTGGCCTGGAGAATTCCATGGACTGCATAGTCTATGGGGTCACAAAGAGTTGGACACAACTGAGTGACTTTCGCTTCACATGTTACAACTTTAATGCATGAAGAGTTGCTTTTTATGGATGAGCAAAAACAGTGTTTCTTAGGATGCAATCTACTGGTGAAGATGCTATGAAGATTATTGAAATGACAAAAGATTTAGAATATTACCTACATTTAGTCAATAAAGTTGTGACAGGATTTGAGAGGATTAACTCTAATTTTGTTTGTTCTATTGTGGGTAGATAGTATCAAAACTGAATTGATGCTATTGAAAAGTAATTTGTGAAAGGAAGAGTCTATCGATGCAACAAATTTCACTGTTGTCTTATTTTAAAAAGTTGCCACAGCCACCCCAACCTTTGGCAGCCATCACCCTGATTGGTCAGCAGCCATTAAAATTGAGGCAAGATCTTACACCAGCAGAAACATAATTCACTGAAGGTGAATGGTTATGGTTATGATGAATATTAGCATTTTTTAGCAATAAATTATTTTTTAATTAAGGTGTGTCTATTGTTTTTTAGACATAATGCTGTTGTATACTTAATAGATCATAGTGTAAGCATAACATTTATACTCACTGGGAAACCAAAAAATTCCTGTGAGCTTCTTTACTGATATTTGCTTTATTGTGGTAGTTTGGAACTGAACCCCCTAGTGTCTCTGAGATATGCCTATACTTAAATTCATTCAGTGGTTGCTGTCTAGCACTTTTGACACCTAATCAATTTCAAGGTTGTTCTGTTAAAATCCCATAAAAAGTGGAGGACTGGAATCAATCAGTAAACATATTTTTAAAAATAAATTTGAAGAACATTAGGCATAAGGTGGTGATTCCCAGGTGGCTCCGTGGTCAAGAATCCTCCTGCCAATGCAAGAGCGAAAGGAGACACAGGTTCTATCCCTGAGTTAAGAATATACACTGAAGGAGGAAATGGCAACCCACTCCAGTATCCTTGTTGGCAAAATCCAATGGACAGAGGAACCCGGTGGGCTACAGTCCATGGAACTGCAAAGCGTCGGACACGACTGTGCACAGTTGTAAGGCACCTCAATGGTAAGAGCTCTTTAAAAGTCAGGCCAAAGACTGCAGATTATGTGACAGTTCAGTTTTTAACTTCTACCTGCTTCTTGCTCCCTCTCACATTGTCGTCCCATTCACTTTCTCTACTTGTTTGCTTTAATTCTTAATATCAAGAACATGGAAAATAAATTAAGATAACAAGATACTAAGATCACTAAGCCCAGATTGCTGCAAAACTGTGAAATGGAAGTGCTAACTACTTTGTAGTTGAAGAATGACCTAGAAATGTTAATAACAAAAATAGGAAAAGAGTAATAAATCTACAGTGTGAGTAAATGGTGCAATTTTTGTGCAAAATTAAAAATGAAATGAAAACATCCTCACTGTTATGAAGGCAAGAAGACCCAAACCATATTTTCTCTCATTTTAAATTTTAGGTGGAGAAAGTTTATCCTCACTTATTATTTCAGTGATTTTGGTTTGGTTTTTATAGTAAATTTACCATATTTATTCAGATTTGTAGAATGAATGACAGTTGTAACAGTGGAAGACACAGTTGAAGAGGCCAAAAAAAAAAAAAAAAAAAGATTGAACACAAACTCTATTATAAGCAGAGTTGAATATACAGTAAGTAACATCTTTGAGAAGGCAATGGCATCCCACTCCAGTACTCTTGCCTGGAAAATCCCATGGACGGGGGAGCCTGGTGGGCTGCCGTCTATGGGGCTGCACAGAGTCAGACACAACTGAAGTGACTTAGCAGCAGCAGCAGCAGCAGCAGCAGCAAGGAACATCTTTGTATTTAGATATTGAAGGTGCTGTAATATTACATAAAGACTGAGAAGGAAGGATTTAGTTATAATATTTTATGAAGTAAAATGTGTCTCTACTTCTTAAATTTAAACCGAGAAGAACAAAAGTCCCCAGGTAGCAAAAGCTTAATTCTGTGAGGATGAAATCAAAATAGACCATTTTCGCTAAGCAGTCAGATAATCACTATTTATTTCATTGATTAAAATGTTCAAGTCCACGGTGCCAGACATAAAGGGCTATAAAAATGTGTAGATATATTACCTCCATGAAACCTGCACTGTAGAAAAATAATTTGTAACCTGATTTCATTAGGTAACAACATTTTCAGCTACTGTCTTAAAGAAAGTAAGCTGTAGAGAAAGAATTTGGAACTTTGGACTTTGTCCCTCCTACTGATAGCTTGTCATTGATGCATTTGGATAATCTGTTCTAGAAGCTATACTTCCATTAAACAAAGGAATGTCTCTTTATTACATTAACTAGTGCCTCTGAAAGGCTTAAATATATATACTATTTTCCATAGAAAGATCATGCATAAGTTTAAGACATATATATTTATGCATGTATGTATGTATATACCCAGATGTATTATGTATAATATATGTAAAAACACAAGTATATTAAATATATAAACACACTAATATATATACTTATATAATGAACTGGGATAATTATTTAGTGTATATAACATTGTAGTATTCAGCTTTTAACAAAAATTCAAGGCCAATATGTAAATTTTTAGCATCAGTTCAGTTTAGTGGTCAGTCATGTCTGACTGTTCACGACTCCATGGACCACAGCATACCAGGCCTCCCTGTTCATCATCAGCTCCTGGAACCTGCTCAAACTCATCTCCATTGAGTTGGTGATGCCATCTAACCATCTCATACTCTGTCATCCCCTTCTCCTCCTGCCTTCAATCTTTCCCAGCATCAGGGTCTTTTCAAATGAATCAGATCTTCGCATCAGGTGGCCAAAGTATTGGAGTTTNTGCGACCCCATAGACAGCAGCCCACCAGGCTCCCCTATCCCTGGGATTCTCCAGGCAAGAACACTGGAGTGGGTTGCCATTTCCTTCTCCAATGCATGACAGTGAAAAGTGAGTGAAAGTGAAGTCGCTCAGTCGTGTCTGACTCCTAGCAACCCCATGAACTGCAGCCTGCCAGGTTCCTCCATCCATGGGATTTTCCAGGCAACAGTACTGGAGTGGGGTGCCATTGCCTTCTCCACATTAACAAGACTAATGGTTTATAAAAAAGACTCCAGATAAATCTTTCTACCCCTTCTGACACAGGATAAAAATGACCATCTAGGGAGCAAGTTCTCACCAGACTGAATCTACCAGAGCCGGGATCTTGGATTTCCAGTTCCTAGAACTGTAAGAAATAAATGTGTGTTGTTCATAAGCCAGTTTATGGATGCTATAACCAGACTATAGGCAACCTGAACAATCTGAAACAGTCCTGGAGCTAGTGAACATCCAGACGAAAAAAAAAAAAATTAATTAGACACAAACCTCACACCTTTCACAAAAAGTAACTCAAAATGGATCACAGACCTAAATGTAAAATGCAAAACTACAGAAGTCATAGAAGATCTCATAGGAGAAAATTTAGGTGACCTTTGGTTTGACAATGACTTTTTCAGATACAACACCAAAAACATGATCCATGAAAGAAAGAACTGATATGCTAAGCTTCATTAGAGTAAAAAACTTCTGCTCTTTGAAAGATGAGTTAAGCAAATTTGCAAAGCACATATTTGATTAAAGACCTGTATACAAAATATATCAAGAACTCTTAAAATGCAATAATAATAAAACAAACAACCAAACAACCTGATTAAAAATAGGCCAAAGACCTTAACAGACTCCTCACCAAAGAAGGTATACAGATGGCAAAAAATCATATGACAAGATGCTCCTTATCATATGTCATCAAATGCACATGAAAACAACGAGATACCACCACACATCTATCAGAATGTACAGAATCCAAAAAATTGCCAACACCAAATGCTGGTGAGGATGTAGAGTAACAGGAGCTCTCATTAACTGCTGATGGGAATGCAAAGTGGTGCAGCCACTTTGGAAGACAGTCTGGCAGTTTCCAAAAAACTAAACCTACTCTTACCATATGATCCAACAATCATGTTCCTTGATATATGTCCGAAGGAGTTAAAAACTTATGTCCATACAAAAGCTTGCACACAAATGGTTATAGTAGCTATAACTGCCAAAACTTAAACACAACCAAGACGTCCTTCATAGAATGAATGGGTAAATGGACATTGTTGGATGTCCCAACAATGAAGTATTATTTATCTCTAAAAAGAAACAAGCTATCAAGCCAGAAAAAGACATGATGGAATCTTAAAAGCATATTAATTACTAAGTGAAAGAAGCCAGTCTGAAAAGACGACATACTGTTATGATTCCAACTACATGTTTTCTGGAAAAACAACATTATAGAGACAGTAAGAAGTGGTTTTCTGGGACTCTGGAGGGTCGGTGGGTGGGAATGAACAGAGCACAGAGGACCTGAAACACCGTAATGACAGGCCCAGGACACTGCATCTTCGTCAAGCCTGTGGAGCTGTGCGACAGGGGGAACCCTATGGCAACTGTGGACTTCAGCTGATATTAGCTGCATGCTTTATAAGAAGCGTGCCGAGCCATCCTGGTCACCAGCTGTAACTCGCGCACCACGTCCGGAGGGAGACGGTTATAGGAAAGGGAATCGGGCCTGGCTGTGAGGTGAATATGGAAACTCTCTACTTTCCATACAATATTTCTGTAAACATAAAACTGCGCTAAAAAAGAGTCCATTCAGTCTTTTTTTGAAGTATAAAGAGGAAAATGAAGTATTTTTAAGACTGACATTGGGGTTGGGGGATTTTTTTAACCACATGTAGAAAAGCCTAAGGAAAATAACAGTATATCAGTCACACTGAAACCTTGACACTCCAGCATGACCGAGGACCCGCACAACGCGAGAAGGGTGCCGGGGGGTGTCACAGACTCTCCAGACCCGACAGCTCCAAGGACTGCCCTCTACAGTTTCCACAGTGTCTGTCCCCTGGGCCCTCAGGGCCCCCGTGGAAGATGGGCAGGGCGGGGGCACCAATGCGCTGCTGAGCCCGTGGCACTGTGGGTGGCAGAGGCGGGACCTAAACGCAGACCTCCCTTTGATCTTCTCTCATAGCTCAGTTGGTAAAGAATCTGCCTGAAAGGCAGGAGACCCGGGTTCGATTCCTGGGTCGGGAAGATCCCTCGGAGAAGGAAATGGCAACCCACTCCAGTATTCTTGCCTGGAGAATCCTGTGGCCAGAGGAGCCTGGCGGGCTACAGTCCATGGGGTTGCAAGAGTCGGACACGACTGAGCGACTAAACCGCCAGCACCGCCGCCCACCCTTCCTGCACATTCACCTACCAGGTGCCCTTTGTTGGCTCAGAACGAAAGGGGGTTGGGTGGAGATGGATGGAATATTCCATCAAGGGCAGAGAAGGAGCAGGAAAAGCTGCGTCTGGGAATGGAGGGGCTGGGGGTTTGTGGCCAGCGCCGAGGCTCAGGGGCTTCCCTCCCCCTCCCCTCAATCCTACCCAGGGGTCTGGCTCACAGGCCGGCTCTTACTGGCTACACAAAACCAAATGTTCTGGTGATGTCAAGCTTGACCTGGGTGTATTTACACCACAGGAATGGGGAAGCAGCATGGCTCAGGATACCCCCGGCCCAGCTGTTAACACCGACCAGGTGTCACTAGAGAGGGGACTATAACAGGGAATGCCACCACCCCCCTCCTGCTCTGTGGATGGTGGGGTGGATGAGATCCTGGCCAGGTCAGAGGCCTCCTGAAGACAGATAGTCCAGGCTGTCCCAGGACAAGAGAGGGCCCCAAGGCAAGAACTGATCTCCACCAAGGGCTCCTCTCAAACCTAACCTGTCACGTGCAGCCTCGGTGGGCACCCGCCGTTCCTGGGCCTCTTGTGGGATAAGGCTCACGCCTCCATGCTCCTTGCTCTCGCCCACCCCACCTCCCCTTCTCTGTGTTGGTGTCCGACCCTCTCCTTCTCCCTCTTTCTCTCAGGTACAATCTTTAGCAGCAAGCTCCCCAGATGACTCAAGTTGAGGGTTTGCATTAAGCAAAGACCAAAACAAGGACAGAGGTGGGATAGGACGAAGGGAGGCCCTGGAGCCCTNATCCGGGAGATGGTGATGAACAGGGAGGCCTGATGTGCTGCGATTCATGGGGTCGCAAAGAGTAGGACATGACTGAGTGACTGAACTGAAATGAACTGAACTCACATCCATACATGACTACTGGGAAAACCATATCCTCGAGTAGATGGACCTTTGTTGACAAAGTAATGTCTCTGTTTTTTAATATGCTGTCTAGGTTGGTCATAACTTCCTTCCAAGGAGTAAGCATTTTTTAACTTCATGGCTGCAGTCAATAAAAGTAAGCCATGCCGTGTAGGGCCACCCAAGACAGACGGGTCTTGGTGGAGAGTTCTGACAAAATGTGGCTCACTGGAGAAGGGAATGGCAAACCACTTCAGTATTGTTGCCTTGAGAACCGCATGAACAGTATGAAAAGGCATTTGTATCATCAATTGTCTTCAAATAATATATAGGTCCCTTTTATATTCATTTCTGTAAGTTTTTCTTTGTTTGAAAACTAAACACAAACACTATAATATACAAACAAAAACTATGGAAACTGCCATTCCCATAAAAATACCAACATTTTTCTTAACAAGACAAATAGAACAATGAAAGATCAAGGAAGAGAAGCATATCCCAATTTCCAGAATCATGGTTCATTTCAGTTCAGTCGCTCAGTCGTGTCTAACTCTTTGCAACCCCATGAATTGCAGCACGCCAGGCCTCCCTGTCCATCACCAACTCCCAGAGTTCACTCAGATTCACAACCATTGAGTCCGTGATGCCATCCAGCCATCTCATCCTCTGTCGTCCCCTTCTCCTCCTGCCCCCAATCCCTCCCAGCATCAGAGTCTTTTCCAACGAAAAAGACTTCTTTTACAAGGCCTAACTCCTTCATCTTGGGATCTGTGCCTGCCGAATGAGGAGAGGGGGCTGGGGACCGTGCCTCCATTTTGTCAGTAATGCCTAACGCGGCTCCCAACAATTTGTATCATTGAAACTGTCAGTACTTGTTAAATCTGTCACTACTTAGGTTAAATCTGATCAGTTTAAATCTGTGTGAAAGCACTCTCACAATCCCCTGCCTGAAGTTAAGACTTAAATAAATGAAAACAGAGTTGGAGTTTGAGGGCAAAAGAAAGACCAAGTGAAAGAAAGCTTAAGCAACAGAAGAGTGTATGAAAATTCTGTAGTTTGTATCAGGATTACAAAGACCAGAGCACATTTCACACACACACACACACCTAAATGAAAATATAGATACCTGGGAAATTGTCAAGTATAAAAAAAAAAAAGAATTTCAATAGATTTTATAAAACATTTGATTAAAAAAGACAGAGATCCAACATGGAGAGAGAAGCTAAATTATTTTTTAAAAAGCAAGAGGTATAATGGGTATCATAATACAAATAAACAGAAAAGAGTCTCTTTATTGGAAAAGAAAATGCAGGTTTGGGAAATTTGATAACTAACATAAATATTCATAAGTAGATAGTAAATTATGCAGAATCATCACTGTTAAGAAAGTAGATTTTTTCTTATTTAATACTCTTTGTAGAAAAATATAGAAATCATTACTTTATATAAATATTGATTGAAGCTAAGTCTTTCTTATTCTTATAATACAAAATGTAACTGATAAACCCACGGAACTTCTGAGCAGTTAACATTTAAAATAAAATCAAAACTGAAAATGGCTTGAGTTTTTGTCTCTTCCTTTTTGTCTCTTTAACCATAACTATGTCTCTTAATACCTTTGAATCTACTTTTCTCTGTATAAAATATGCAAAGTAATATCTACAATGTAGTGCAAATAAGATAATTTATATATGAAAAAACTTACATTGCAATTGAATATATATCTTTTCATTGACTTATGGAGCTAAATTAATTTATTGATAAGAATCATCTCTATAATATAGTAACCCGTCAATCAATATTTTCTATTGATAGTCAATGTGAATGTATGAATTTTACTCATATCTCTGTTAATAGTTATACCAGTAGAAATCTGTTCTGCCACCTGAACATCTGTTCACATCTTCAACAAAGGATCATGAATTGGCTTTGGGAAATTCTCTCTTCCTCATTGGATATAGTATTGATGATACCATCTGTGAAGATAATCCAGATCCCTTTGGCCCAGGGTTAGACACATGACTTAAAATTGGCCAATGGGACATGCTTCCAGGAACTTTAACATTGAAAAATGATTTTTAAAGAAATGAAACAAAACAATAATAACAACAACAATTTAAAAAAATTGAAAATACTGGAATGTCTGTGTTTCCAAAGTTGTGCCCTGAAGAGACTGGTCTTTATTTCTTGTTTTTGAATTCTCAATTCAGTTCAGTTCAGTCACTCAGTCATGTCCGACTCTTTGTGACCCCATGGACTGTAGCCAGGCCTCCCTGTCCATCACCAACTCCTGGAGTCCACCCAAACTCATGTCCATTGAGTCGGTGATGCCATCCAACCATCTCATCCTCTGTCGTCCCCTTCTCCTATTGCCTTCAATCTTTCCCAGCATCAGGGTCTTTTCCAGTGAGTCATTTCTTCGCATCAGGTGGCCAAAGTATTGGAGTTTTCAGCTTCAGCATCAGTCCTTCCAATGAACACCTGGGACTAATCTCCTTTAGGATGGACTGGTTGAATCTCCTTGTAGTCCAAGGGACTTTCAGCCCTGTGTAATTCTTTTTCCTANTTTCTTCGCATCAGGTGGCCAAAGTATTGGAGTTTTCAGCTTCAGCATCAGTCCTTCCAATGAACACCTGGGACTAATCTCCTTTAGGATGGACTGGTTGAATCTCCTTGTAGTCCAAGGGACTTTCAGCCCTGTGTAATTCTTTTTCCTATGGATGCTAAGTTCTAGTCCTTCAGCTTCTCCTGTGAGCCACTTCAAACCTTCCTCATATATTTCATTTTCAGTGAATTAGTTAGAGTTAGATTCTATTTATAGTCCCCAAAGAAAGTAGTTGATAAACTGAATTTCTCCAGCTTCGTGCTGCTGCTGCTAAGTCAATTCAGTTGTGTCTGACTCTGTGCGACCCCATAGGTGGCAGCCTACCAGGCTCCCCCGTTCCTGGGATTCTCCAGGCAAGAATACTGGAGTGGGTTGCCATTGCCTTCTCTGTTCTCCAGCTTATAGATACACAATTTAACTACTATCTACAACGTTAATCAGCTTTGACACTGTTAGTGGGAATGTAAATTGTTGTGCTATTATGGAGAACAGTGTGGAGATTAAAAAAAAAAATTAAGTAAATAAAAATAGAGTTGCCATATGATCCAGCAACCCTTGTTTTCAATTGTGTAAAGAAACACAGTATAGTTATAATCAGTTCAGTTCAGTTCAGTTCAGTGACTCAGTCATGTCCGACTCTTTGCAACCCCATTAACTGCAGCACACCAGGCCTCCCTGTCCATCACCAACTCCCAGAGTTCACTCAGACTCATGTCCATCGAGTCAGTGATGCCATCCAGCCATCTCATCCTTGGTCATCCCCTTCTCCTCTTGCCCTCAATCCCTCCCAGCATCAGANGAAAAATGAACCTTTCCTTATACTGGGTAAATGTATTATAATTTTAAATTATGTCATCAAAATCTAAAGAAGCTGTGCAAAAATGTCTTATAAACATAAGAAACCACTCCTGTTTGGAAAAACATGTCAAAGATTATAATTTGACTCTTTTGTCTTTGAGGTATATTTTGAAAGCAAAATTATTGCAAAAAAATAAATAAATAAAGCTGAGTTTTCACTGTTTACAAACATCTTCCCTGGACTTCAAAGTAAGAGATTGACATACTGTAATTGATAATTCTACAGAACTCTTGCTTCCCATAAATTAACATTTAAAATGTAACCTTGAAGAAAGTAATCATTTTAGATATTACTGTTTAAGGGCACATGGTCACAATGTCTAATATTAAGGTGGTTTATTGAGGTGAATAGATGTGATAGAAGACTTATAGTTATGGGCTCCCCTGCCCGCCATAGCCTTTAACATCTCACTATACCTTATTTTCTGCATTTATAAAAATAGAGCTTATCTGTAGATATAAAGCTGAAACTTTGAGCAGATGTCAAATAGAAGGTGCCATGGGACAGAAAATAATTATTATTCAAAGAAAATTGTATCTTTTTCACATTGCCATTTATCTTTTTCTGCCCACCAATTGATAAGTAATAGAAAGTAGGGAAAGTGTTGTTGTTTTCAGCATACTAATGACTTTATTCTATTGGCCTTGTTTCTCTTGGCTGTTGCTCCCCTTAATCTTTTTTGTTTCTCTCTGTCATCTTTCTCGCCAAGCAAATAATGTAGGAAACCACAGAAGTCTACTCTAATTATATAAAAATTTTATATCGGTTATAGTAATATGTAAGGATGTGAATAAAGGTTAGACTTATATGGGCATCGCTCATAACAGTAAATCTGTAAAGACTATCAAGATTGTACTTGCTGTGTAAAAGTGGTGTTAACTGTATCTTTCTTTATGAGAGTACCTGAAACATCCATGAGAATTGAAAATGTGCAGTTCCTATAACCGACACTTACATGACTAGGAATCTACTCTAGAGTATACTTACTCATATGTCAGATGAGACATATTCAAAGATGGCCATTTCTGACTGGAGAGTATAGTGAAATACTAGAAAAAAATGATACATGTGCTAGTTCATAAAGAAATAAATGAATAAAAAGTGATATATACATATAAATATTTAAAATTTACTCATTTATAAATTTTAACTGTATAGATCAGTTCAGTTCAGTTGCTCAGTTGTGTCTGACTCTTTGCCACCCCATGAATCACAGTACGCCAGGCCTCCTAGTGTGTAAACATATTTAAGATATTATGGAGTGAACAAAGTGAGTTGCATAAAAAGCATGTTATCCTTCATGTAAATTAATGAAAATGCTATATACTTGCTATGGATACATATGTAAAGTTTTGAGAAAGGGAGTGGAAGGATGAATCATAAACACATAGCAGTGGAAACATCTAAACAGTGTCAAATAGGACTTGAAGAAGGAGCCAAGTAAGCTTTACATTCTGCTGTCTTTAACAGTTTATATTAGCAACTTGTTCATGGTCTTTGTATAATTTTTAATAGATACCATGTAGAATTACATTCAACTGTATGTGACATAAAACCGAGAAATTGTGGTTTAAAGAAGATAGAAGTTGATTTC
The DNA here is from genome assembly GCA_006410875.1 of Neotragus pygmaeus. Lineage (NCBI taxonomy): Eukaryota > Metazoa > Chordata > Mammalia > Artiodactyla > Bovidae > Neotragus > Neotragus pygmaeus. Next base: position 108,982 of record SJYV01006757.1, read on the forward strand.
TCTATCACATGAAAGAGGTAGGTTACCAGGGCAGGTATGGTGACATCATGGTGGCACCCAATCCTTCTCAGCTGTTTTGAGAATTTTTATGTCAAGTCATGATCCAAAATGGTTGTTGGAGCCTTAGTTGTCATTTTTGCATTCTAAACCAGTAGCAGGAAAAAGGGTTCCTAAAAACATCTCTCCATTCTTTTCAGGGACTGACTTTCATTTCTATCTCTTTAGCCAAATTTAGTTGTATGGTACTGCTCAATGCTAGAGATACTGAGACATGCAGCATTCTAGCTTGTTCAGATAAGACATAAGGAGAGAATGGATGTAGGGAATCAATTTGCATTCTTCTTTAAAATTAATTATCTTAATTGGAAGATAATTACTTTACAATATTGTGATGGTTTTTGCCATACATCAACATAAATCGGTCACAGGTATACATGTGTACCCCCTTCATGAACCTGTCTCCCACCTCCCTCCTCACCCTATCCCTCTGGGTCTTCCCAGACACTGGCTTTGGGTGCCCTGCTTCATGCATCAAACTTGCACTGGTCATCTGTTTTACATATGGGACTATACATGCTTCAGTGCTATTCAATGCTATTCTTGTCTTCTCCCACTTAGTCCAAAAGTCTGTTCTTTACATCTGTGTCTCCTTTGCTGACCTGCACGGTAGGATCATTGTTACTGTCTTTCTAAATTCTCTATATATGTGTTAATATACAGTATTTGTCTTTCTCTTTCTGACTTACTTTCCTCTGTATAATAGGCTTCAGTTTCATCCACCTCATTAAGACTGACTCAAGTGTGTTCCTTTTTATAGCTGAGTAATATTGCATTGTGTACATGTACCATAACTTCCTTATCCATTTGTCTGCCAGTGGACATCTAGGTTGCTTCCATATCCTAGCTATTGTACATAGTGCTGCAGTGAACATGAGTACATGTGTCTCTTTCAATTCTGATTTCCTCAGAGTGTATGCCCAGAAATGGGATTGCTGGGTTGCATGGCAATTCTATTCCTGGTTTTTTAAGGAATCTTCATACTGGTTGTACCAGTTTGCATGCCCACCAACAGTGTAAGAGGGTTCCCTTTTCTCCACACCCTTTCCAGCATTTATAGTTTGTAGACTTTTTGATGATGGCCATCCTGACTGATGTGAGATATTACTTCATTGTGGTTTTGATTTGCATTTCTCTAATAATGAATGATATTGAGCATCTTTTCATGTGTTTCTTAGCCATCTGTATGTCTTCTTTTGTTTAGTTCTTTGTCCCACTTTTTGATTGGGTTGTTCATTTTTCTGGTATTAACTTGCATGATCTGCTTGTATATTTTGGAGATTAATTATTTGTGAGTTGTTTCATTTGCTATTATCTTCTTCCATTTTGAATGCTGTCTTTTTCCTGTGCTGTTCTAAGAATGGCACTTGAACAGCAAATTTTAGAAATTTTAAGTTCTTCTCTTTCCTGCATGCTAAAAGGCCACTTTGAATTAATTAAATTGAAGCAGTGAAACCATATCTATGATAATTATAATACAACTTATATTTTCAGTATTAAATCACCAATAATACTAAATTTTAAACTTAAAAGCATTTGTGCAAATATTTTTAAGTTTAATTAGGTCCCATTTGTTTATTTTTATTTCCATTACTCCGGAAGTGGGTCATAGAGGGTTCTTGCTGTGATTTATGTCAGAGAGTGTTCTGCCTATGTTTTCCTCTAAGAGTTTTATAGTTTCTGGTCTTATATTTAGGTCTTTAATCCATTTTGAGTTTATTTTTGTGTTTGGTGTTAGAAAGTGTTCAAGTTTAATTCTTTTTCAGGTGATTGACCAGTTTCGCAGCACCACCTGTTGAAGAGACTCTTTTCTCCACTGTATATTTTTGCCTCCTTTATCAAAGATAAGGTGTCTCTAGGTGCGTGGATTTATCTCTGTACTTTCTATTTTGTTCCCTTGATCTATATTTCTGTCTTTGTCCTAGTACCATACTTTCTTGATGACTGTTGCTTTGTGCTTTGGCTATTTGAGGTCTTTTGTGTTTCCATACAAATTGTGAAATTATTTGTTCTAGTTCTGTGAAAATACTGTTCTTAAAGATGGAGATAGAGATGGAGAAGTGAGAACGTGCCTGTGCACTAGGAGAGAAGGAAGGATGCAAAAGTGAATAGTAGCTGAATTTGAGTGTAGAGATATGGATGGCTACTTTTTGAAATATGCACATTTTATATTAAAGAATACTCATAGTTAAAAGTATTCAAGTTTTCTTGTTTGTTTTTTTTTAAATAATTACCAGCCCATTCTCATTAGCAATGTTTCATCTGTAAAATGTAAATAAGACCACTTACAACATTTACCAGAGAGTTTTCATAGTCACTGGGGCTTGAAGCAAGAAGCCGTCAGTGCAAATGCTGCTTCCAGGTATGGATGGTTACCAACAGTGTATGCTGCAGACACCTCGAGTTCTAAAAGGTACATCCAAATAAGTTTGTCCTTGAGAGAGTTTATTTGATTTATACTCCTTTTGAGGATGATCAGGAGAGGAAGAGTTATTGGTGATTGAATACTGAAAGTATAAGTTGTATTTTAATTATCATAAATATGATATGTTTTCAATGCTTCCATTTAATTAATTCAAAGTGGTCTTTCAGCATGCAGTAAAGGGAAGAATTTAAATTTTCTAACATTAGCTGTTCAAGTGCCATTCCCAGAAGGGCATTACCAAGTATTTTCTTTTGAGCTTTAATTAACACTATGGTTCTGAGATGGCAGGTAGAACATCACTGTGGAGACATGTGCTTCTTTGAAGCCACTTAAACACAAGCTGCTGCTGCTGCTGCTGCTCCTGCTAAGTAGCTTCAGTCGTGTCCAACTCTGTACGACCCCATAGATGGCAGCCCCGCAGGCTGCCCCATCCCTGGGATTCTCCAGGCAAGAACACTGTAGTGGGTTGCCATTTCCTTCTCCAATGCATAAAAGTGAAAAGTGAAAGGGAAGTCACTCAGTCGTGTCTGACTCTAGCGACCCCATGGACTGCAGCCCACTAGGCTCCTCCGTCCATGAGATTTTCCAGGCAAGAGTACTGGAGTGGGTGCCATAAACACAAGGTGGATGCTTAAACACAAAGTGGATAGCCATTATAAATTTCAGAATTTCATCTCTTCATTTCCTTCTCTTTTCCCAAATACTCAAAGGCCCTATGAAAAATATACATTGAGATTATAGATTTGGTTGTGAATGACATCAAATAATGGTTCTTGTTGGCTTGTTTCTGCTTTAGATCTCTCCCTCTCCCTGCCTTTCCCTCTCTCCCTCCTGTATCTCTTTCCAATAAAATAGACATTACAGATAACAGCTAAACTCATTTCCCATGACATATTTCCCTTCTCTCACTCTCCTAAAGTTTACTACTCCAGGAAAAAAAGGATGGTACTTTGTGTATTTACATAAATAATGAAATCATAGATCTACCTTTTCTAATAAACATATCCTTGGTTTATTTTTACTTATTATGCTTTGGAAATGCAACTATGTTGATTCATGTAGATCTAGCAAGATTATTTGATTTAGTAGTTGTTCTTTTCAAAAAGAGACACAGATGTATAGAACAGTCTTTTGGACTCTGTCGGAGAGGGAGAGGGTGGGGTGATTTGGGAGAATGGCATTGAAATATGTATAATATCATATATGAAATGAATCACCAGTCCAGGTTCGATGCATAATACAGGATGGTTGGGGCTGGTGCACTGAGATGACCCAGAGGGTGGTATGGGGAGTGAGGAGGGAGGGGGGTTCAGGATGGGGAACACGTGTATGGTATACCTGTGGCAGATTCATGTTGATGTATGGCAAAACCAATACAATATTGTAAAGTAATTAACCTCCAATTAAAATAAATTTATATTTAAAAAATCAAGTTACAAAATCCAAAAAATAAAGATCAGTAGGACAGGGTTCCAACTTTCAATGAAAAAAAAAAAAAAACAACTTTAACTGGAAACATCAACATCTGTGCTTCAGGAACAGAGAGATCATTAAGGAGTACCAGTTTGGCATCGCTGGTG
>SJYV01006757.1:131646-148022 GCA_006410875.1 Neotragus pygmaeus
ACATTCTTCAGTTTAATTCTTATCTTTCTAAGTCCTGTTTGCCCCTAGTATCCTAAGCTCACTATTTCTTAGAAAGGGCTTCTAGCTAATAATATCTCTAAAGCCCCTAATTTCTATAAGCTATAGTAGAATATTGTAACATTACAGCAATCCCAAGCCCTAAATTCAGCAAACTCCTTTACCATAAACACTTTTCTCACAAATGAGCTTCAGATAGCAATCCCTCCCATGACCTCAAGCTGCAGCCTGTGTGCTCACCCTGGAACACTTTTTTGTAAAAGTCCTTGAACAAATGTCAGTGATTAACTTTATGAATTATTCTTTGAGCACAACTGCAGAAGGGTTTATGCCTTCTCATGCTCCTCTCAAAAACAATAAGCACCTTAATATTCTCTTCAGTTAACTCAGCCAAGGAAAGGAAAAAACAAGTCAGAATCACAAAGCCTAACTCCTTCATTCCGGGTCCATGCCTATGGAACAAAGGGAGGGGGCTTAGGGCCATGCCTCTATTTTTTCAGTAATGCCTAACGCGGCTCTGGACACTTTTCTAAAACCAGCTTGAACATCTGGAAGATCATGGTTCACGTATTGTTGAAACCTGACTTGGAGAATTTTAAGCATTACTTTACTAATGTGTGAGATGAGTGCAATTGTGCAGTAGTTTGAGCTAAGTGTTCTAAAAGGTCTCGAATGGACATCATGACATATCCAGACTTCAGTTAANCATCTGGAAGATCATGGTTCACGTATTGTTGAAACCTGACTTGGAGAATTTTAAGCATTACTTTACTAATGTGTGAGATGAGTGCAATTGTGCGGTAGTTTGAGCTAAGTGTTCTAAAAGGTCTCGAATGGACATCATGATATGTCCAGACTTCAGTTAACTCTAGCTGCCATATTTTTCGACTAGAGGGAGCATATCTCTCAAATTCATGAATTGTTGGATAGATTATAGATTGTGGAATCAGAAGAGAGATTTACTTAGATTTTGTGTGACTTGTCAAATATGACAACTTGTTCAATGTTGTTTTAGTTTTCTCTCTTTACCCTTGTTTAATAGAATCCTGCCTTGAAGGAATAAACCCAATATTAATTCCTCAATGAATTTATCATTAGTGCTACAATCCCTCTTCTCTTCTGTTCTCCTCTTGCACTTTACAGATACACCTTGTAATTTAGTGTTTAACAATAATGATACTATAGATCCATTTTCTTAGCTTTCCTATTTAACAGAGTACCTTAAATATTATTGGCTAACCCAGAGACTAATATGCCTTCATTGACTGAACAATCAAGGAAGCAAATTATAATTAAGCCATTGAATCCATTTAGCCACTAGAGCCCATGTTGGCACAATTAACATGTGCCAGATAAATCTATTCTTTAAGATAGTTACAGCCTGAAAATCACTGCTTTTTCCACATTTCTATTGCACATTTTTGAAGATGAGTAGGAGTGTCAGGTGAAATCTTTGCATTAAATATAGAAGCAATTTGACTTTTCATCCTCATATTTCACTATTAGAGAATTCAGTGCACTCATACCAGCCTCAATCACCTTCCAGCAGATGTTGCTCCAGTTTGATTAACTCTTAAATCTGAAGCTGCCCCATCAGTTAGTTTTAGTAGCTTTAGAAAAGCACATTAGGACATTTCCTTCTTCGGATGGTTCTGGAAGCATGCATAAGAAAAAACTTTATCAGTCATTTCAGCATTTCAGTCAGTTCAGAATTCTGATAAATTCTTTATCAGAATTTCAGCAGTTGTGTGTGATTCTAGAAATACTTTGACCCCAGAAGTCTGGGGGGAAAAATTGGTAGATTGAAAAGTAGGTTGAAAAGGAAGATATACCTTGCCTATTTTTTGATCACCATAGAATAAAACTGTACACATCTCTCTTAAACCTGAAATTGAATTCTTAAGGGTGGATTTATTGAGAAGTATTTAGATATAAGACAGAAGAAAATGAGACCAACCAAAGAAAGAATAAAGGAAGAGGTCAAAAAACAGTCATTATATTCTCTCTTCTGTGCTTCAGTACAGAAATAATTTTTACCTTTGTCTATATTTAGAATGAGCAAATTTCTATCAGTAATATATCAGTAATCTTTTAGAATGGTTACATTTTCTGGAAGTATAAGGGGATATTTCTTTAATCATCTTCAAAAGTCACATTTATCATATTGGTTTGCTAATTATTTCCAAGCACTCCTAACAGTTACAGTGAGAAGCTCACAGCATGCAGCTAAATGCTGTTTTTCTTTAGAAAGTCCATGATTGTATGTGCAAGATTTAAACAAAATTCATCATACATTACTCTCTGGCTGGTGCTGACATTCAAAGCAAACACCATAAGTACATCTTACATTGCACCGTGGGCTTAAACGACTGTCATCTTTCTTTCAAGTTCCCTAAGTTTGAGGAGGTTCTTATTTTAATGCTGAATAACTTAATTATCTAAGAAGTTGCTTTTTTAATGGGAAATAAATACAATTCTCAGTAATAGTCATTCTAATGTAATAGAAATATGTGAACTTATGATATAGGTATATGAAAATTTGCCTGAATATGCTTATGTCATAGGTTTATTAGGAAGATTAGATGAGTATTTTGAATAGTAACTGGCACATGGTAAGAACTTGTACAGTAATGGTGATTATGATGATGTCTTCAGTTGCTTTGTAACATCCTTTTTTTTTTTAAGATCAATTTCCACTCTATTAAAATATATAAGAAGCCATGATAATGATCACTAATTCATGGAATAAGAATATATTCAACCCCCTTATGTATGTAGTACAGCCCTCTACTGCTCTTTCCCAGTTTAGTTGAGCCCTGTCTGGCATTAGGGGGAACATATTTTCCGTCAGAATCTCTTCCCCACGATTTAGAGTAGAGTTTTAACATGTAAGGAATTTCCAGAAATCATGTTCCCTAATCCAGAAAGCTCTACGTTTCCAAAGTCAATTAGTTAATCTCAGATGCTCTGTTTTGAAAGTCTGATGATTAGAGTTCAAAGTGGAAATGAAATTGTGTTTTCTTTGTGAAAAGCAGGCAAATAAAGAATGCCTATTAAAAAAGCATATTATATTTTGGAATCTAACTGCAGAAATAAGAAATTCCTCCTGCAATGGGCAGCTGATTCCTTGTAAATTAGAACAATGTTGCTACTCATCTCAACTCCAAGTAGATTGTCAAAGCAGTTATGTTATTCAGAAGGCTGATAAGAACTGCATCATGCATGTAAGGGACCTGTCTAGCATTTTTTTTCATGCCTTTTTGAACTTGCAGCAGCTTAACTTTAGAATGACACTCTGTGACAGGAGGCTGTCTGAAATTTATCAGGAGTAGCCTTTGAAAAGAGACCTTTTCTCAGGGTGTTTGATTCAGAAAGAGCACAGTGTGGGTCTAAAAATGTCCCTTAAGTATGAAGGATGTTATAAAGTTTAAAAAGCAGCTAAAGGAATATCACCTTCATGAAACGGGGGCATTGACTACAAATGTCCTTTCCTGATAGAGACCAAAGTTAAAATAACCTAGAAAAGGCTTGGACTTAAAACAGATGTGTTTCAGTTCATTGAGCCTTAAAACTAAGGTAAGAAGTAAGAAAAATCTTATGTATCTATTTTCCTACTCAAAGCAGTAATTACAGTATTATTGCTATACATTTTATTATTGGGGTTTTGTCTGTTCTTTAGATTGTTTTTTAAATTTCTTGAAAGATGGGAACCATATGACCACTTAAAACTAGGTTCCACAAACCACAGTGTGAGTCTGAATAGAAGACAAATTCCATTACCCCTCAGTGAACCATCCTTGATAAGTACAGAAGTTGAGAGTAAACTTTTACAAATACTTATGGGTTGATGTTGCTACAACACTTAAGCTTGTGATCAGTGGACATATCATACTAAATAAGGTATATTGGAAATGTTCAACTCTCTTGGTGCAGGTTATATACTGGTCATGTGTGATAAAATCATGTATCTGTTCATGAAAGATTTGAAATAATAGAAAAAGACAAAAATCAAAACCATGGTCCATCACCAATGTGGATTTAGAAGTACTTCCCTGAATAGTTTGAGAGATTCTCATATCCCATACTCCATATATGATAGGGTAGGAAATAGCTTCATTGTTTTTTTACATTTTTTATTGAAATATATTTGATTTACAAATATTTGTAGTATTTGTTTCAGCAAAGTTATTCACTTATATACATATATTTTTTCAGATTCTTTTACCTTATAAAGTGAAAGTGAAAGTTGCTCATTGGTGTCTGACTCTTTGTGACCCCAAGGACTATATAGTCCATGGAATTCTCCAGGCCAAAATACGGGAGTGGGTAGCCTTTCCCTTCTCCAGGGTATCTTTTTGCATTCTTGTATTAAGTCATTTAAGGGTCTTAACATATAAATTTTTTTATGGAAAGGGTCATAGTGGATACTCCATTGTGAAATGTATCTAACCCTCCTTCAAGATGAAAACTTATTTCCCCAGCTGTTGTGTGCTTTGCTGCTGGCTGCTGATTAGTCTCTCCTGATGTTTACTCTTGGCTGAAAAGATGTGCCTCATCTAATAATATGTCCCCCTTCCCATCTGAATATAATCACTGTTCTGTGAGGGGATTTTACAAGCTGGCTCATTGCTTCAATTTGAAACAACTTTTCAGTACCATCCCAGCTCCAGAGCTTTACATAGCATTAGCTGAGGCCTTTGTTGGGACTGTATCATAGCCTACTCTTTTCCTGGGCTCAGTCTTACTCCTACACATTCCCAAAGCTGTTGATTTCAATAGCACTTCCCAATAAACTTCCAGTATGCAAATTTCTACTTCCAATTCTGCTTCCTAATGAAACCAAGAGTTATTACAGTGATTTGTTGAGGCATTTTTTCATTTTGATTTTTTTCATCAAGATAACCTTGATAGAGAATAACACTGTGAAATAATGAAAAAGTGAATCTGGAGGGAGAGTGATCTTGGGAGTGTGGGGGCTATCTGGTAGTTGTGAGAGCTGGCTGGAACTGAGAGCCCAGGTCACTTGGGCCAGGAGTAGGGAGGAAGCAATTGCAGAAGACTCAGGCCTTTAATTTTATATAGGGAGGGGACTAGGGATCTACGTTTTTCTTCTTCATTTCCAAGGATAACCTTTCCTTTCTATATATTCACAAATTCAACTTTATTTTTCTCCTCTTAGGGTTCTGCCTTGGATTTCAGAGATGATAGAGGCCCAATATCAAACTGAATACTGATACTCACAAAGTACTAAACTCCATGTTAATCATGGAGTATATAATATAATGTAGTATACAATCTAAGGAACTGAAAATTGGTGCACTGAAACTATTTTTATTTAAAATGGTTCAAAAGCATTCCTTCATATTTTAAAAATCTCTGGCCATACTTTATTGAGTCTTAATACATTTCTGTGACTACACCTGAGATTTGTCAAATTAATGCTTCCCAGATAATCTAATGGTGAGCCAACCTACTAACCAACTGCAGAGGACTCTAGGCACATTATGACTGACATTCTGTGCTATTGCAAGGGTGCTCTTGAGACATCAGCATCATGTTAGAGCCTGTTAGAAATTCAGAAGGCCTTTTCCAGACTCACTGAATTAGAACCTGCTCTTAAAACATATTCCCTGGGTAGTTCTTACACATACTGGTGTTTGAGAAACATTGCTGTATACAACTAAAATTCTCTGGCGTTCTTAATATTGCAGTTTGCATCAATAAGAACCATGATATTAGAGGCAAGTTCTGCAATGCTCTTTCTGCCATTGACTCCAGCAAATTATTGTAGTTACTTCATATAAGGAAGTTGGAGAAGGAATGAACTGAGACCAGAATGATTTAAAAAAAACAAACAAACTGCTGTTTTCCATGACACAAAATCTTTAATAAGTGAAGATAAAATACCATTTGACATATATATCTAAAGAAAAACATTAGCTTACTAGGACACAGGCCAAACTCTGTAAGATGATTTATAAAAACAAATCTGCATAAACCTACATGCTTTTTCAGCCTAATCTTTTGCTACCTCCCACCTCTAAAAAACACACACCCACAGTTTTAAACTACTAAATCAATCTAGCTACATCCTGAGCATTGCATGATTTGTCTCTTTCCGAAACATTCTTCTTTTCACCTATAAAATTTATATTTGTATTTTAAATTTCATATTAGATACCATTTCTTCCAGAAAGCCTTCTGTAGCTCCAGCAGGATCCTGTATTTCCTCCAAATTCATGCACAAAATAGTGAATATCTGACTCATCAGGCCTTAAAAACTTGGTTTAGCACTGGATCCAACTCCCAGCACAGTACCTGGGCACATATTTATTGAATAAACAAATTATGATTCGACATAAATAGGAGTGTTAGTTTTCTATTGCTAAATAACAAAATTACTGTAAACGTAACAGCTTTAAACAACTCATACTCCTTATCTTACAGTTTTTATGGGTCAGGAGACCAGGCATGGTTGGGACTTGCCTGGCTGTCCAGTGGTTAAGATTTCATGCTTCCAATGCAGAAGGCAGAGGTTCTATTCCTGCTCATGGAATAAAGATCCCGTATGCTGCATATCATGGTCAAAATATTTAAAAAATAATAAAATAAAATCACATAGCCTTGAAGTGGTATGATCCAGGAGCACAGGCATGACTTAGTGGAATCCTCTGTAAGACTACAATCAAGGTGTGTACTTGGGCTGGGTACTCATCTGGAGGCTTGTGGGGACAAATCTGCTTCCAAGTTGTCTCAAGATGTTGAGAGATTTTATTTCCTTCAGTTGTATGATTTAGGGCAACGTACTTCTCCGAAGGAGACAGAAACACTGGCAAGATGAATGTAACACTCATGAAATCTCATACACTTAATCACATATATCCTATTACCTTTACCTTTTTGCATACAGTTAGTTACAAACAATTCACAAGTGTTGCTCAGACACAGACGGGTAGCCTTAGGAAAGTTGTGTTTACAGGGAGATGGGACTCATGGGTGTTGCTTTAAAATCTATCACAAAAGATATTGTTAAAGTTTTATTGTTTGTTTTTTCTATATTTAAAGTATTAATTTTCTAACTTATTTTGGAAGTTAAACTTTTCCAATATGAGATGCAAATTAGTGACCAGTAAAAAAATTGTCAGGAGATTTTTTCAATTCTATTTCCTTCTTTTAAAATCTCTGCAGTCGGATTTTGTACCTCTGAATAAACCCAATTGTCTCTCTTGAGAGGGTTCTCCTATTCCACTAGACAGCACCGCTTACCTGCCACGCGAGTACTATAACATTTAGCTTCCTGACTTGAGTCTTCAAATATGTTTTTAATTTCTGCTAACATTAGTCAATAGCCAAGTTATTTGCTAAGCTGAAAATTTAAGCTGGCCCATGTAATTCTCATAAATTTTTTTTATCTCTCAGTTTTATTTTTCTCACATTCCTCTTATTGTTCTAAAGAGTTGATAGTAAGCTGTCAGGCACCTGGGTCTGTTGAAAGGGAAATTTTTCAAATTTGCCTCTGCCAAAGGTGCACACTTTCCATGTTTTACAACTAAACATCTCCAAATAAGTAGTGTAAATCCTCTTNTATCTCTCAGTTTTATTTTTCTCACATTCCTCTTATTGTTCTAAAGAGTTGATAGTAAGCTGTCAGGCACCTGGGTCTGTTGAAAGGGAAATTTTTCAAATTTGCCTCTGCCAAAGGTGCACACTTTCCATGTTTTACAACTAAACATCTTCAAATAAGTAGTGTAAATCCTCTTGAAACCCAGTTTAGCTACATTGTCCATTCAAAAAAAAAAAAAAAAAAAAAAAAGAACCACATCTATTCATTTCTTTAGCAGAACGATGGATACTAGAATAAAGAAAAGTAGAATGGATAAGTTTTGATTACTACATTTAGGGAAAAAAAAATTCTTATTTCACTTTTAGTAATATGATAAATGATTTTTAAAACTGATTCCATCTTTTGAATGAGCTTGCTTTTTCATATTCATGATATGTGTGTGTACTTTAAATTTTGTCTTTGTCCTTCCTCCCCAACTTACACTGGCTTCTGAAATAATGGTTTAAATAGAGTACTTGTGGTGGTTACTATTGGTGTAACTATAATTTTTAAAAAGAACAAGAAATTATTGCCAATCTGATCCAAATTGCCAAGTGAGTAAAATTTAATATAAGACAATATAATATATACAGTACAAAGGTGATCAAACTTAAGTGATCAAGTATGTTAATGTTCTTTAATTACATAGGAGAAGAGGAGAGATACTAATTTTAGACTGCATTAAGATGAACATTCATGTTAAGAATTCAGAGTAATCACTAAAATTTTTAAATATAGTTCTAAAGAATGGAGAAAAGGAAATAAAAAAAATTCTTCCAATTCAATAAAAGTTATGCATGAAATATAGAAGAAAATATAGATTAAAAACAAATTAAAGTGATAGAAATAAGCCCAGGCATATAGGCAAATGAATATAAGACAAGTTGTTTATTTTTGCTCAGCAAACTAGAGGCATTCTTCAATTAGATAAAACAAAACAAATCTACCTCAGAGTTATTTTCATTAGCTACACCTAAACCCAGTGACATAGAAAAGGTGAACTTGAATGATAGAAAATTAATATTTTATCAGTAAAATCCCGTGCCTTTGTTCCATCCCTGTCCTCTGCCCCTCCCCCCACCCACACACACACTCAAAAACCCCTTGGGATTAGCTCTATTAATATCGTATAAAATAGTATTTAAGAGGACTTTGGTGATATGACTGATTCTAGGACTGGAAGAGGGAACATTCAAGATGAGCCTGGAAATTTTGGTAATACCAAAAATTAAGAAAATGTTGAAAAGCAAGTAGAACAAAAACTTCATGAAATAGCAAAACAAAGCATTATTGGCTTTATACCCAAAGTATAAAATAAATATCTATGTGCTCATACTGAGATAAATGAATGACTACATAAGTAAGGGATAAGAGAAATATTCCATGCAGAAAATTCCAAAGTATAGATATTCTACGCTGAAGGAAGAGGAGAAATGTAACTCCCACTTATTAAATATGGGCTGCACAAAGTGACTTCTTTCTGAAAAGTGAAGTAGGGAAAGATGGAAAGGAGGGGAAAGAATAACTTTACAGTGAAGAATTCTGACAAACACTACTTCAGCCAGATGATCTAGGTCAATGTCAAATGTCAAATTTTGTTGATAGTATGTACCCTTGAAATGATTTGATTAGAATGGTGTTTTGCCTTTGTCATCTTCTTCCCTCAAACTCATAACCCATCTTATCAAGAGAAATGTATCAAATAAATTACAGTATGGAAACATACTATTATATATTTAATACTTGACCAGAACTCCTCAAAACTATCAAGGTCATTAACATTATAGGAAAATCTAAGAAACTGTCACAGCCATAGGACCCATTTTCTTTCCAATAATTGTTTATAACTTTTATATTTTCTCAAAATTAGCACATAATTATTTAACAAGGCCATCTATTCTAGTTAATTCAACACCCTGTTTACTAGTCAGAGTTCTTCAGAGAAATTGAACCAATTGCACAATATACAAAAAGAAAGAGATTTACCATCAAGAATTGGCTTACATGAGTGTGAAGATTGACAAGTTCCAAGGTCTGCAGTTCATAAGTTGGAGTCCTAGGAAAGCTGGTGGCATAGTACTAGTCTGAGTCTAAAACCCTGAAAACCAGAGAGCCAGTGGTGTAGTTCTAGTCCAAAAGTCAACCAGATAGAGACCCATTTCAGTTTGAATCTGAAGACAGAATGAAATGATGTCCTAGCTTAAAGGCAATCAGACAGTTGGAAAGATCTCTTACTTGAGGGAAGGTCAGACTTTTGTTTTACCGAGGCTTTCAACTGATTAGATGGAACCCACTGATGTTAGGGAGAAAAATCTTTTATTTAGTCTATCCATCTAAATGTTAAACTTATCCAAAACACCCTTACAGAAACATCCAGAATAATGTTTGACCAAATATGTGGCATCCAGTGGCTCAGTCAAGTTAAAATATAAAATTAAATAGAACAAATGATTTCTACAAAGGTTTTATCTGTGTCACTAAAAAAGTACTGATTTTCAAAAATTTAATAACTGTACATTGAATGCCAGTTCTGTTCAGTCTTTCAGTTGTGTCCGACTCTGTGACCTCATGAATCATAGCACGACAGGCCTCCCTGTACATCACCAACTCCCGGAGTTTATCCAAACTCATGTCCATCGTGTCGGTGATGCCATCTAACTGTCTCGTCCTCTGTGGTCCCCTTCTCTTCCTGCTGCCAATCCCTCCCAGCATCAGGGTCTTTTCCAGTGAGTCAACTCTTCTCATGAGGTGGCCAAAGTACTGGAGCTTCAGCTTCAGCATCAGTCTTTCCAATGAACACCCAGGACTGATCTCCTTTAGCATGGACTGGTTGGATCTCCTTGAAGTCCAAGGGACTCTCAAGAGTCTTCTCCAACACCACAATTCAAAAGCATCAATTCTTCGGCACTCAGCTTTCTTCACAGTCCAATACTCATATCCATACATGACTACTGGAAAAACCATAGCCTTGACTAGACAGAATTTTGTTGACACAGTAATGTCTCTGCTTTTGAATATGCTATCTAGGTTGGTCATTAACTTTCCTTCCAAGAAGTAAACGTCTTTTAATTTCATAGTTGCAGTCACCATCTGCAGTGATTTTGGAGCCAAGAAAATAAAGTCTGACACTGTTTCCACTGTTTCCCCATCTATTTCCCATGAAGTGATGGGAACAGATGCCATGATCTTTGTTTTCTGAATATTGAGCTTAAGCGAACTTTTTCACTCTCCTCTTTCACTTTCATCAAGAGGCTTTTGAGTTCCTCTTCACTTTCTGCCATAAGGGTGGTGTCATCTGCATATCTGAGGTNTAGACTTCTTATTGATTATTACTCAATTATACAGTCATAGTTTTCTTTTTAATGTAAACTTTGTTCATGTTTCAGTTTTAAGTTAATGTTTAAGTCATCGACTCATTCAGGGCATGAATTTTCTTTTCATGAAGTTGTCAATAAATCAAGGACACTGTTTAGAAACTTCTAAGGAAGACAACTTTTGCAATATTATGCCTCCAGTACACTATAGGACTTAAATTTATAGTCACATGGGACACATAATTGGAAATATAGTGTTGTTAAATAATGTTATCATCCTCACAAAGGTACATATTTTTCAGCTGGGTACAGCTTAGGAGGATTCAGTATTTATGATCTTTTAGGCTAGAGATGCAGATGAGCATTAAAATTGTGAGTAAACAGTAGAAACAAAGGTCTCCAGATAGTTTCATGTTAACACAATAATCACATGCAAAATAAATGTGTTTTAGTTCAGTGTCAACAAAATGTCAGCAAGCTGCCCTAAAGAAAGTAATTTAGTCACTTTAATAGATGATCAAAAATAAACCCTCTCCTTTACCCTCACATCCAGTAAAGAAATGTACAAATCATTGGGGGAATTTGAACTTGTAATCCAACAGAAACAAAAAACAGAGACTTTAAGAGCAAGGATTCTGGAGACAGAGTCAAATCCCGGCACCACCACTGTTTTCTATCTGTTAGACTTTAGTCAAGTTACCAGATCTCTCGAAGTATTAGTTTTCACATATATAAGGCGGAGGAGGTGGGGGGAACAGGTAAGATAAATTTCTCAAAGGTTAAGGTGTGCTTCAAATGAAATAAAATGACATGAAGTGTTTATCATGTGTTCAAGTCAGTTAATTATCACATTTTATTTAGACTAATTTATTCAGTATGATAGATGACATTGTATCTTTATTATTGTGGTCATTTTAGTTTGTTAGATTTATGTTGGTACAGTTAAAATCATAACTATGATTTTATCTATGCATTTTCAATCCCTTGTTTTTGTTTTTCAGTTGCTAAATCATGTCCGACTCTTTAGGACCACATGACTGCAGCACTCCAGGCTTCCCTGTCCTTCGCTATCTCCCAGAGTCTGCTCAGATTCAGGTCCATTGAGTCGATGATGCCATCCAACCATCTACCTCATCTTCTGATGCCCTCTTTTCCTCCTGTCTTCAATCTTTCCCAGCATTAGGGTCTTTTCCAATGAGTCGACTCTTCGTGTTAGGTGGCCAAAGTACTGGAGCTTCAGCTTCAGCATCAGTCCTTCCAAAGAATATTCAGGGTTGATTTCCTTTAGGATTGACTGGTTTGATCTTCTTGCTGTCCAAAGGACTTTCAAAGTTTGAAAGCATCAATTCTTCAGTGCTCAGCTTTCTTTACAGTCCAACTCTCACATCCATACCTGTCTACTGGAAAACCATAGCTTTGACTGTAGGGACCTTTGTCGGCAAAGTGATGTGTCTGCTTTTAAATATNCCAAAGGACTTTCAAAGTTTGAAAGCATCAATTCTTCAGTGCTCAGCTTTCTTTACAGTCCAACTCTCACATCCATACCTGTCTACTGGAAAACCATAGCTTTGACTGTAGGGACCTTTGTCGGCAAAGTGATGTGTCTGCTTTTAAATATGCTGTCTAGGTTTGTCATAGCTTTCCATCCAAGGAGCCAAGCATCTTCGAATTTCATGGCTGCAGTCAGTCTCTGCAATGATTTTGGAGTCCAAGAAAATATAATCTGATACTGCTTCCACTTTTTCTCCACTACTTGCCATGATGTGATGGAACCATATGCCATGATCATAGTTTTTACTCCCTAAACAACTATATTATATAACTTATAGAAAATGTAGACGGTCTAGAAAGAACCATGTAGTGCTGTGGTAATTTCATCTATAGGATATTTTCTCTCAGTGAATATCCACAAAGAATCTGTCTGACCCTGCAAAAAGAAAAATAAAGAAAACAAAACAAAACAAAAATAAAGCCTTTTAGGAATCTCACAACACTTTCATAAAAGTGAATGATTTTCTCTAGAAAGATTCCTTTATATAGTATTTATTTTATTGAGAAAATAGTGTATTATAATAAGTATCCAAACTTCAGCTGAAATAAACCATTATTCAATATCATTATATGTGTGATATGAGTACAGATAATATAAATAGCAATAACTTCTTTTGTAAGTGAAAAACTGTATAGTTTCTATTTAATCTTCCCATATTTACTTCATTTGATACTTAAGACAGATCTTCAATTCCATCAGTTATATAGATGAATGAATAAGAGATTTGTCAAAGTTGCCTGGGTAGAAAATGAATGATTCAGACCCTAATCTTTGTTTATATTCACAAACACCTCAGATGTACTAATTCCTACTAAATAGAATGGTTGATTGTTGCTTATAAATAGAAGGAAAGCTACTATAACAAGCAGCAAATCATTGGACAACTTCTATAATTATTTCAATGATAATTTATAATTTAACAAATCATCCAATAAATCTTATGACAAGAACTAAAAATAGCATAATGGGAACAGTATGTTTTAAAGATAAGAAAGTAGATTTGAAATTCTATTTTCCCTTTTCCAGATTGTGTCAATACTTGCAGAATGCCTTTAATGGACACAAGGATATAAAGGTAAAGAAAAGAATAAGTCCCCTGCCCTAAGGGAATTCACAGTATGGTCAGGGAAGCAGACACATGAACAGATTGTTTTAATAAAATATGATACTTGTTTCCAATGACACATGGCCTGAGTGTTACTGGAGCCCAGCAGTAAGATATTTGCCCAATCTAAGGACTTCAAGAAATTTCTGGAAGGAAATGNTTGAGGAAGTTCAAAACAATTTGCCAGTTTCCTTAACAACATGAATATTACCAAATAAAATAGCAGTTACAGTAATGAAGCTTTGGATTTCATATACATAATATGCCTTTTCCATGTATCAAAAGTGATAACATTATAAAGCAATTAATAACTAAGTAGGGTGAATCCAGTGATTGAATCATGTATTCATTTTTTTGTGTATTTATTCACTTAGCAAAAGTGTTTTGAGTATCTACTATGCTTTTAGCACCATGCTAGGTTTTCCTGATCACAATCAGAATATGCTCAATGTCTTTTCTACTCTGATCAAATACAAAAGAGTCCTTGGATTGTAGGCGCATCCACAAGAAGCAGAGGCTTATGTAATCATGTTCTATCTCTTCGGTCCAAAAATCTGCTTAGAAATGTTTTCCAGAAGAAACACTTTGTTCTTGTTTGCTATTCAATCGAGCTTCAAAGTAAACCTTAGGCCTATGTGAGACATACATGAATAATAATTCAGAATTAATTTATTTTACATAACCCTCATTTTCTAAAACATGGCTTCCTCTGTATCCCAAATGGTACATGATAAATAATTTAGAATTAAAGAGAACATTGACTCTGCATAAAATGAAGATAAAATTGGCTCTCTTGAGTAGAATAGCTAAGAGATATCAGCTGCTATTGATTGCTTCTAAAATATTAAGGAACCCTATCCCCAGATTACTTGAATGAAATAAAGNAATTTAGAATTAAAGAGAACATTGACTCTGCATAAAATGAAGATAAAATTGGCTCTCTTGAGTAGAATAGCTAAGAGATATCAGCTGCTATTGATTGCTTCTAAAATATTAAGGAACCCTATCCCCAGATTACTTGAATGAAATAAAGTTAGGCAATGGAGAGAATCATTTTTCCTGACAAAGATGATAACTGTTTCCTAAATTGTTTCATGCACTAAGGGGAAAACCTAAGCCTTTTACTTCAAAGGCATGATTTTACAATTTGTTCTTATTCTTGGGTATGCTTGCTTATGCAGTTTTGTGGAGAAAATTGCATTTGAAGCAATGCATCTGTGGGAAGAGACATGGCAGAGTTATTTACTAAAGGATATTTTTCTTGCTTGTTGATTATAGTCATGAAAAGAATATAAGCAAAAATCAAAGTTTCAAAACTGATCATAGAATACTGGTGCCATAAGGGACTCACCTTGATTGATTGTCTGATAGTACAATTGAGGATACGAAGATAAAGTTATAGTTCATTACTGGTTAAGGATATCTTGTAAATATTGACAATGTCAGAACTGGGCTACACTATATCTTAAGGTTCATTTTGAAAAAAAAAATACTACAAAATTAATTTATCCTATTAAGTAACTTCAGCCTGTGACACCATCAGTACTAGAAAAAATATCCTGGTCATTGTATTTTGGGGAATATTAAAGAAAGTTTAATTTGGAATGCATTTTTTTCTGATAGTAGTACATGTAGTAGTCCACTGATGATAAGTGAACAAGTAGATATATGCATACATACATAGAAATGTCTGTGTTAACACTGTAGCTATTGTCTCTTTTTAGGAACCAATGTCCTTGAAAATGAAATTAGTCATCTACTATGTTTAAATAACCTATAGATTTAAATTGGCATACAGAAAATACCATCTGAAAATAAAATACATTTCTATTATTTAAATTAAAAGTAAGATTTGGTTGTAGTATTTTGCCTACAAGTCTTTGGCTAAATAGAGCAAAAGTGACACATCTGTACTGAAACATTTTTTTGTATCTATATCCTCTTCTAATTTGACTCCAGAAGTTGGCGATGGACAGGAAGGCCTGCGTGTTGTGGTTCATGGGGTCACAAAGAGTCGGACACAACTGACTGACTGAACTGAACTGAATTTAGGCCCTGGTAAGCAAAAAAAATAAGGCATGAAATGCCAGGATAATATACTGAGTAGACTGTAAACATGAATAATTTCACGTAAGCATGAAGGACAAATAAATATTTTAACATTGAATTCAGCTCAGTTCAGTCACTCAGTTCAGTTCAGTCACTCAGTCATGTCCGACTCTTTGTGACCCCATGAATTGCAGCATGCCAGGCCTCCCTGCTGGAGTCCAGCTCCAGCAGTCAGGGATTCAACCTGAAGAGATGGATGGTGTCGCCAATGATGATGTAGCCTCTGACTCATAGTAAGGAGCTACATCTGAGGACAATGCTGTCATCTCTGACTCACAGTATGGGACTACATGTTTATTTCAAGCTTCAGGTTCTCTTTTATACTTTGACAAAAGCATTACTTCTAAAAGGTCTTGTAGGTCTTCATAAAACCATTCAACTTCAGCTTCTTCAGCATTACTGGTTGGGGCATAGACTTGGATAACCGTGATATTGAATGGTTTGCCTTGGAAATGAACAGAGATCATTCTGTCATTTTTGAGATTGCATCCAAGTACTGCATTTCGGACTCTTTTGTTGATCATGATGCTACTCCATTTCTTCTGAGGAATTCCTGCCCGCAGTAGTAGATACAATGGTCATCTGAGTTAAATTCACCCATTCCAGTCCATTTTAGTTCGCTGATTCCTACAATGTCGACGTTCACCCTTGCCATCTCTTGTTTGACCACTTCCA
>SJYV01006757.1:151667-195304 GCA_006410875.1 Neotragus pygmaeus
CTGAGCACCGAAGAATTGATGCATTTGAACTGTGGTGTTGGAGAAGACTCTTGAGAGTCCCTTGGACTGCAGGGAGATCCAACCAGTCCATTCTGAAGGAGGTCAACCCTGGGATTTCTTTGGAAGGAATGATGCTAAAGCTGAAACTCCAGTACTTTGGTCACCTCATGAGAAGAGCTGACTCATTGGAAAAGACTCTGATGCTGAGAGGGATTGGGGGCAGGAGGAGAAGGGGACGACAGCAGATTAGATGGCTGGATGGCATCACGGACTCGATGGATGTGAGTCTGAGTGAAATCCAAGAGATGGTGATGAACAGGGAAGCCTGGCGTGCTGCAATTCATGGGTCGCAAAGAGTGGGACATGACTGAGCATGAACTGAACTGAAAAGCATTAGGTCAGAGGTTTGATATTTTTAGTTTCCCCCACCCAGATTTACTGTACCTAACCTGTGATTACATTGTAACTCATGCTACATTCCTCAGTTTATTTCTTATCTTTCTAAATCCTGTTTACCCTTAGCCTCTTAGGATCATTATCTCCTAAAAAGGCTTCTACTATTCTTCATTAATCCTAAACCTTAAATTNTTACTGTACCTAACCTGTGATTACATTGTAACTCATGCTACATTCCTCAGTTTATTTCTTATCTTTCTAAATCCTGTTTACCCTTAGCCTCTTAGGATCATTATCTCCTAAAAAGGCTTCTACTATTCTTCATTAATCCTAAACCTTAAATTCAGCAAACTTCTTTTGCCATAAACATTCCCCTCACAAACAGGTCTCAGATAATAATCCTTCCCATGGCCTCAAGCTGCGGCCTACCTGTTCATCCTGGGACATTCTTTGTAAAGATCCTTGCACAAATGTCAATGGTTATTTTATAGATTATTTTCTGGGCACAACTGTAGAAGGCTTTGTGCTTTCTCATGCTTCTCTCAAGCACCTTAACATTATTTCCAGCCAACTCAATCAAAGAAAGGAAAGAACAAGTCTGAATCACAAGGCCTTACTCCTTCATCCTGGGGCCATGCCTGCGAGATGAGGAGAGGGGTTTGGGGCCGTGCCTTCATTTTGTCAGTAATGCCTAACACAGCTCCCGAGACCTCCGTGTCCATCACCAACTCCCAGAGTTCACTCAAACTCATATCCATCAAGTCCGTGATTCCGTCCATCTCATCCTCTGTTGTCCCCTTTTCCTCCTGCCCCCAATCCCTCCCAGCATCAGAGTCTTTCCCAGTNTGCTGAAGCCTGGCTTGGAGAATTTTGAGCATTACTTACCTAGCATGTGAGATGAGTGCAATTGTGTGGTAGTTTGAGCATTCTTTGGCATTGCCTTTCTTTGGGATTGGAATGAAAACTGACCTTTTCCAGTCCTGTGGCCACTGCTGAGTTTTCCAAATTTGTTGGCATATTGAGTGCAGTCTTTTCACAGTGTCATCTTTCAGGATCTGAAATAGCTCAACTGGAATTCCATCACCTCCACTAGCTTTGTTCATAGTGATGCTTCCTAAGGCCCACTTGACTTCACATTCCAGGATATCTGGCTCTAGTTGAATGATCACACCATCTTGGTCATGAAGATCTTTTTTGTACACGTCTTCTGTGTATTCTTGCCACCTCTTCTTACTATCTTCTGCTTCTGTTAGGTCCCCACCATTTCTGTCCTTTATTGAGCCCGTCTTGGCTTGAAATGTTCCCTTGGTATCTCTAATTTTCTTGAAGAGATCTCTAGTCTTTCCCATTCTGTTGTTTTACCCTATTACTTTGCATTGATCGCTGAGGAAGGCTTTCTTATCTCTCCTTGCCATTCATTGGAATCTGCATTCCAATGGATATATCTTCCCTTTTCTCCTTTGCTTTTCATTTCCCTTCTTTTCACAGCTATTTGTAAGGTCTCCTCAGGCAGCCATTTTGCTTTTTTGCATTTCTTTTTCTTGGGGATGGTCTTGATTTCTGTCTCCTGTACAGTGTCACGAACCTCCATCCATTGTTCATCAGGCACTCTGTCTATCAGATCTAGTCCCCTAAATCTATTTCTCACTTCCACTGTATAGTCACAAGGGATCTGGTTTAGGTCATACAGATGGTCTAGTGGTTTTCTCCACTTTCTTCAATTTCAGCCTGTATAACATTGAGTACCACTCATCATTTTATTAATATAGTAAAGATGAAAATATTTGTAGCTCCACTTTCAGGTAAGTCAGATGTATGCCCCCTTCAGAGATTAGTTTGTTATTTTCATTCTCCAAACAGGAAATGTCTTTGAAGAAAATCTGTAATCTAGCACTATAGAATTATTGTCCTTTACACATGGTAGAAGAAAGCTCTATGGTTCTAATTTTCATAAAGATGACAACCTCCATTTAGACTCAAGACATGATGTGCCATTTTCCTAGCCTTCTTTCTCCTCCTAGAGAATTCTTTGCTCTTTCTTAAAATCTTTTTGATGGTGGCAAATTTCACAAAAATCTGAAAATCTTTTTTTTTTTTCCAGATGAAAATATGCTGGAATATCTGAAGAAATAAGAACTAAAAAATTGGTGATTAGGAAATTTTCTGGTGGTCTAGTGTTTAAGGCCCTGCCATTTTACTGCCAAAGGCCGAGTTTCAATTCCTGTTCAGGGAACTAAGATCCTACAAGCTGCTTGTACTTAGTTGCTCAGTCATATCCAACTCTTTGCAACTCCATGGACCATAGCCCACCAGGCTCCTCAGTCTATGGGGATTCTCCAGGCAAGAATAGTGGACTGCGTTGCCATGCCTTCTTCCAGGGGATCTTCCCAACCCCGGGATCAAATACAGTCTCCCACATTGCAAGTGGATTATTTACCATTTGAGCCATCAGGGAACCCTAACAATACTGGAGAGGGTAGCCTATCTCTTCTCCAGGGGAACTTCCTGACCTAGGAATTGAACTGAGGTTTCCTGCATTGCAAGTGGACTCTTTACCAGCTGAGCTACCTGGGAAGTCACTTGGCACCGGAAAAAAAAATTAATTTTATATTAAAATAGCTAAAAATAAATGTTTTTATTGAAAAAAATTGCTAATTAGCTTCACTTGAGTAGAGTAAGAACCTGAACTCAGCTAAGAGATTATCTGACTTTTCTGTATATTCTTTTAAATCAAATCTCAGGCCTAGACGTGGAGGGAAGTTTGAGTAACTCAAGTCAGCAAAAGTTTATTAACAAGACAAAAGTGAAGTAAATCAGTAGGAAGTCACAATATTGCTTCTGATAGATATAGTAAACAACTTCCACATAAAATATAATAGCATGTATCTTCTCTTAACTCAGAGAATATAAAGGAAAATTTTCAGTTTGGATAGAGCAACATATTATTTTTTAAATATCACTGATGATTATCTTTGATAATGCATTTGCATTCTTTACAAACATTTTTATGGCAGTACAAAATACACTGAATCCCTGATTTCAATCGGCCTCTGGGTTAAACTCACACACAGATTTTGGTTTTTGATACAGTCCTCCAAGAAAAGAAAGTGGAGCTCCTTGGAGAACTGGCTAGCTCTAGGACTGAGGTAGGAAAATGAGATCAGCCTGGAGCATTTTATAGTGCCAATAATTGAGGAAGTATCAAAGAAAAGGCAACAACAATAAAAAAAACATTGATTCGTGACTGTCAAAAGAGCACGAGAGCCAACTCAAAATTTTCTGATAGCCAGATCTGAAGCAATTTGAGCAACAAAATAGCCAAACTATAGAAAGATTATCATGAGTTCATGCTTAACAAGAAAATTATTAAGCAAATTGGCTAGTGGGGGAGAAGAGACAAATATCTCATGTAGGAGAATTACAACTTATATATATAAATACTTCATCCCGAAGGAAAGGGAACATAACTCTCCACTACTTAAGTGTGTGCTGTACATAGTGGCTTCCTTACCAAAAGGATAGTATAGAAAGGGGGAAAAAATAACTTTTAAAGAAGAGAATTCTGACAAGCACTATTTAGCCAAGTGATTAAGGTCAGGACCAATTATTGATAAGGAGTACTCCTGATAAGATATGACGAAAATGTCACTTTACCACTCTGATCTTTCTCCCCCAAACTCATAACCCCAGTCTAATTATGAGAAAAACTCAAGTCAAGCCCCAGTTGAGGGGCATTCTATAATACTTGACCAGTATGCCTCAAAACTGTCAAGATCTTCAAAAACAAGAAAAGTTTGAGAAACTCTCATAGCCAAGAGGAGCCCAAGGAGTCATGGCAGCTAAATGCAGTGTGGTATAATGGATAGAAACCTGAAACAGAAAACAGATATCAGTAAAAAGTAATGAAATTTGAATAAAATAATTGGATTTTAGTTAATAATAACATATTAATGTGCACATGTGTGTGCTTGATTGTTCAGTCATGTCCAACTCTGTGATCCTATGGACTGAAGCCTAGCAGGCTTTTCCATTCATGGAATTCTCCAGGCAAAAATAGCTGGAGTGGGTTGCCATGTCCTACTCCAGGGAATCTTCCTGACCCAGAGATAGAACTGGCATCTCCTGCATTGGCAGGTGGATTATTTACCACTGAGCCACTTGGGAAAACAGATCAATATAGTTCATTAACCATAAGAAATATATTTCTCTCTTTACTGCCGGTAGAAGACTTTGCTTGCTTGGGTGGTGCTGGCATCAGAAAGAATCTGATTTGCAAGGAGAGAGCTCTTGATCTTTCTCCACATCCAGAAAGAGACCATTAGGAAGATGAGAAAGAGAAGATGCTTAAAAGTTTCAAAGATTTCCAGTGAAACTGGAGGATGCATTCAGAGATTAAGCCCTGAGCCTTTGGAGTGGGAATACTGACTCCAAGACCCTAGACCACTGGAGAACTAACCCTGCTGCTGCTGCTGCTAAGTCACTTCAGTCGTGTCCGACTCTGTGCGACCCTATAGACGGCAGCCCACCAGGCTCCCCCGTCCCTGGGATTCTCCAAGCAAGAACACTGGAGTGGGTTGCCATGTCCTTCTCCAATGCATGAAAGTGAAAAGTGAAAGGGAAGTCGCTCAGTTGTGTCTGACTCTTAGTGACCCCACGGACAGCAGCATACCAGGCTCCTCCATCCATGGGATTTTCCAACAAGAGTACTGGAGTGGGGTGCCCTTGCCTTCTCTGAGAACTAACCCTAGGGAGCATCAAATAGTGAGAACTCACACGAAGAAAACCACTTGAATACAAGACCCAGCATCACTTAACCACAAGTGGCACCCTGTGCAGGACATCATCTAAACAACATCATTCAGTACCACTAAACCCAATCATCAGCAGACAGGATTACCACCTCACTCAGCCTTGCCCATCAGAGGAAAAACAAACAAAAACTCAATACAAATCGTATCCTATACAAAGATTACACAAACGACTGGACCAAAATTAGAAGGCCAGAAACCAAAAGGAAGAAAGGATTCAACCTTGAATCCTGGGAAAAGGAGACTTCAAATACAATAACTTAAAAAAAAAATAACGACAATTTAGAGAAATACTACACAAATGAAGGAACAAACTAGAAACACAGAAGTCCAAATAAATGAAGAGGAAATAGGCAAACCACCTGAAAAATAATTCAGAATAATGATAGTAAAGATGATTTTAAAAACCTTGAAAAGAGATAGAAGAAAACGCAATAATCAATTAACAAAGANAGCATTACTTTACTAGTGTGTGAGATGAGTGCAATTGTGTGATAGTTTGAACATTGTTTGACTTTACCTTTCTTTTAAATTGAAATTAAAACTGACCTTTTCCAGTCTTGGGCCACTGTTGAGTTTTCCAAACTTGATGGCATATTGAGTACAGCTCTTTCACAGCATCATCTTTTAGGATTTAAAATAGCTCAACTGGAATTCCATCACATCTACTAGCTGTGCTCATATTGATGCTTGCTAATGCCCACTTGACTTCGCATTCCAGGGCATCTGGCTCTAGGTGAGTGATCATACCATCATGATTATCGGGGTCATGAAGATTTTTTTTTTGTATAATTCTTCTGTGTATTCTTGCCACCACTTCTTAATATCTTCTGCTTCTCTTAGGTCCTTACCACTTTTGTCCTTTATTCAGCCCATCTTTGCCTGAAATATTCCATTTGTATCTCTAATTTTCTTGAAGAAATCTCTAGTCTTTCCCATCCCCTTGTTTTCCTAGATTTATTTGCACTGTTCACTGAAGAATACTTTCTTATCTCTCTTTGATATTCTTTGGAAACCTGCTTTCAAATGGGTATATCTTTCCTTTTCTCCTTTGCCTTTTGCTTCTCTTCTTTTCACAGCTATTTGTAAGGCCTAATCAGATAGCCATTTTGCTCTTTCATTTCTTTTTCTTGCCATTAGTCTTGATCCCTGTCTCCTGTACAATGTCAAGAACCTCTGTCCATAGTTCATGAGGCACTCTATCAGATCTAATCCCTTGAATCTATTTCTCACTTTCACTATATAATAGTAAGGGATTTGATTTAGGTCATACCTGAGTGGTCTGTTGGTTTTTCCCTACTTTCAAGAAACTGACCCAGACTTGCCCGGGAGTGTCCAGGAGTCTCCAGCAGAGGCGTGAGTTAGTGGTGGGCTGCTGCTGGGTTGGGAGCAGTGAGTGTAGCAGTACATGCTTTGGATCTTTTGAAAGAAGTCACCATTATCTTCATTACCTCTATTATAGTTTGGCCCCAGGTAAATAGAAGGGAGGGAACACAGCTCTACCCATGGACAAAAAAATTGGGTTAAAGATTTACTGAGCATGGCTCCGCCCATAAGAACAAGACCCAATTTTCCCCCCAGTCAGTCTCTCCCATCAGGAAGCTTCCATAAGCTTCATATCCTTCTCCATCAGAGGGCAGACAGACTGAAAACCACAATCACAGAAAACTAACCAATCTGATCACATGGACCACAGCCTTGCCTGATTCAATGAAACTATGAGCCATGCCTTGTAGGGCCACCCAAATCGGACAGGTCATGGTGGAGAGTTCTGACAAAATGTGGTCCGCAGGAAAATGGAATGGCAAACTATGTCAGTGTTCTTGCCTTGAAACCCCATGAACAGTATGAAAAGGCAAAAAGATAGGACACTGAAAGGGGAACTACCCATGTTGGTAGGTGCCCAATATTCTAGTGGAGATCAATGGAAAAATAACTCAGAAAGAATGAAAAGATAGAGCCAAAGCAAAAACAACACCCAGTTGTGGATGGGACTGGTGATCGAATCAAGGTCTGATGCTATAAAGAGCAATATTGCATAGGAACCCAGAATGTTAGGTCCATGAATCAAGGCAAATTGGAAGTCGTCAAACAGGAGTTGTTAAGAGTAAATGTTGACATTTTAGGAATGAGGGAACTAAAATGGACTGGAATGGATGAATTTAACTCAGATGAGCATTATATCAAATAATGTGGGAAAGAATCCCTTGGAAGAAATGGAGTAGCCATCATAGTCAACAGGAATCCAAAATGCAATACTTGGGTGCAGTCTTAAAAATAACAGAATTATCTCTGTTCCTTTCCAAGGCAAACCATTCAATATCATGGTAATCCAAGTCAATGCCCCAACCCATAATGCTGAAGAAGCTAAAGCTGAATGGTTCTATGAAGACCTACAAGACCTTCTAGAACTAACACCGAAAAAAGATGTCTTTTTTTTATATGGGACTGGAATGCAAAAGTAGGAAGTCAAGAAACACCTGGAGTGACAAGAAAATTTGGTCTTGGAGTACAGAATGAAGCATGGCAAAGGCTAATCAAGTTTTGCCAAGAGAACACACCTTTCATAGTGAACACCCTTTCCCAACAACACAGGAGAAGATTCTATACAAGGACATCACCAGATGGTCAATACCAAAATCAGACTGACTGTATTCTTTGCAGCCAAAGATGAAGCTCTATACAGTCAGCAAAAACAAGACCGGGAGCTGACTGTTGTTCAGATCATGAACTCCTTATTGCCAAATTAGGACTTAAATTGAAGAAAGTATGGAAAACCATTAGACCATCTTTCATAATACTGATCCTTTAAAAAAAAGAGAAAACTCGAATACCTTACACAAAGGATGGAAATCTCACGCAGTATTAAATACAGATAATTTGTGTGACTGGTAACAGAAGATAAAAATATGGACTGATTACTTGCTTAATATGGAATTGAAAAGCAGAATTGGACAAATTTTTTAAATAGTCATACCCCTCAAATCTAACTAGATACAGTTGGCCTTCCATTTCTGAGGATATGGAACTTGAGGAAATGGACAGAAGGTGGGAATGTACTGCACCACTTTGTATAAGATACTTCATCTTCCTTAGATTTATGTATCCACGGGGATTTTGTTGTTGTTGGTCAGCTGCCAAGTCCTGACTGCCTCTCCATGACCCAGTGGACTGTAGTATGCCAAGTTCCTCTGTCCTGAACAATCTCCCGGAGTTTGCTCATATTTATGTCCACTGAGTTGGTGAGGTTACCAAAACGTCTCACCCTCTGCTGTCTCTTCCTCCTTTGGCCTTCAGTCTTCCCCTGCATCAAGGTCTTTTCCAATGAGTTGGCTCTTTGCATCAGCTGTATTGAAGCTTCAGCTTCAGCAAAATTGTCCTTCCAATGAATATTTAAGATGGATTTCCTTTAGGTTTGACTGATTTGATCTCCTTGCCAGTCCAAGGGACTCTCAAGAGTCTGCTCTAGCACCATACTTTGAAAGTATCGATTCTTCAACACTCAGCCTTCTTTATGAGCCAACTCTCACATACATATGTGACCACTGGAAAAAACATAGATTTGACTAGATGGATGTTTGTCAACAACGTGATTGCTTTTTAATACACTGTCTAGGTTTGCTATAGATTTTCTTCCGAGGAGCAAGTGTCTTTTAAGTTCATATCTGCAGTCACCATCTGAGGTGATTTTGGAACCCGAGAAAATAAAATTGGTCACTATTTCCTCTTTTTTGCCTTCTATTGGCCATGAGGTGATGGGGCCAGATGCCATGATCTTAGTTTTTCGAATGTGAAATTTTAAGCCAGATTTTTCATTCTCCTCTTTCACCCTCATCAAGAGGCTCTTTAATTTCTCTTCAGTTTCTGCCATTAGAGTGGTATCATATGCATATTGATGGTTGATATTTCTCCAAACAATCTTGATTCCAGCTTATAATTCACCCAGCCTGGCATTTTGCATGATGTACTCTGCATATAAGTTAAATAAACAGGGTGACAGTATGCAACGTTGACATATTCCTTTCCCAATTTTGAACAATTCCATTGTTCCATGTGGAGTTCTAACTGTTGCTTTTTGACCTGCATACAGGTTTTTCAGGAAACAGATAAGGTGATTTGGTACTCTCATCTCTTTAAGAATTTTTGACAGTTTGTTTTTATCCACATAGTCAAAGGCTTTAGCGTAGTCAGTGAAGCAGATGTTCTTCTGGAATTACCTTGCTTGCTATAAGATCCAATGGATATTGGCAGTTTGATCTCTGGTTCCTCTGCCTTTTCTAAACCCAGCTTGTACATCTGGAAGTTCTCTATTCATATACTGCTGAAGCCTAGATTGAAGGATTTTAAGTATAACACTATTAGTATATAAAATGAGCACAACTGTATGCTAGTTTGAGCATTCTTTGGCATTCCCCTTCTTTGGGATTGGAGTGAAAACTGTCTTTTTCCAATTGGAGTGAAAACTGTATTTTCCCAGTCCTGTGGCCACTGCTGAGTTTTCCAAATTTGCTAACATACTGAGTACAGCACTTTAACAGCATCATCATTCAGAATTTGAAACAGCTCCGCTGGAATTCCATCACCTCCACTAGTTTTGCTCATAGTAATGCTTCCAAAGTCCCACTTGATGCTGCAGGATGTCCAGCTCTAGATGAATGACCATACCATCATGGTTATCTAGATCATTGAGACTTTTCTTGTATAATTCTGTGTATTCTTGCCACCTCTTAATGTCTTCTGCTTCTGTTAGGTCCTGAAGGTTTCAGTCTTTTATCATGCCCATCTTTGCATGAAATGTTGCCTTGATATCTCCAATTTTCTTGAAGAAATCTCTAGTCTTTCCCATTCTGTTGTTTTCCTCTATTTCTTTGCATTGTTCATTGAAAAGGGCCTTCTTGTGTCTCCTTGCTATTCACTGGAACTCCGCATTCAGTTGGGTATATTTCCTTTCCTACCATGCTTTTTGATTTTCTTTTTTCAGCTATTTGTCAAGCCTCCTCAGACAACCATTTTGTCTTCTTTCATTTCTTTTTTGGGGGTATGGTTCTGATCACTGCTTCCTGTACATGTTATGAAACTCTGTCCATAGTTCTTCAGGCATGCTACCAGATCTAATCCCTTGAATCTATTTATCACCTCTACTATGTAATCATTATGAATGTGATTTAGGTCTTGCCTGAATTGCCTAGTGGTTTTCCCCACCGTCCTCAATTTAAACCTAAATTTTGCAATAAGAAGCTAATGATTTGAGCCATAGTCAGCTCTGGGTCTTGTTTTTTTCCCACTATATGGAGCCTCTCCTTCTTCAGCTACAAAGGATATAATCAATCTGATTTTGGTATGGACCATTTGGTGACGTCCATGTGTAGAGTGGTCTCTTGTGTTGTTGAAAAGGGTGTTTGCTATGACCAGTGTGTTCCCTTGGCAAAGCTCTGTTAGCCTTTGCCCTGCTTCATCTTGTACTTCAAGGACAAACTTGCCTGTTACTCCAGATATCTCTTTACTTCGTACTTTTATATTCCAATCCCCTACGATGAAAAGGACATCTTTTTTGAGGGTGTTAGTTCTAGAAGTTCTTGTAGGTCTTTATAGAACTGGTCACCTTCAATTTCTTTAGCATCAGTGGTTGGGCCATAGATTCATATTACTGTGATGCTAAATGGTTTGCTTTGGAAAAGAACTGAGATCATTCTGTCATTTTTGAGATTTTTGCCCAAGTACTGCATTTCAGAATCTTTTATTGACTGTGAGGGCTACTCCATTTATTCTAAGGCATTGTTGCCTACAGTAGTAAATATAATGGTCACCTGAAATAAATTCTCCCAGTCCTATCTATTTTAGTTCACTGATTCCTAAAATGCTGATGTTCACTCTTTCCTTCTCCTGCTTGACTACATCCCATTTGATTTGATTCATGGACCTGACATTCCAGATTTCTATGCAATATTGTTCTTTATAGCATCAGGCTTTATTTTTACCACCAGACACATCCATAACTGAGCATCATTTCTGCTTTGGCACAACCACTTCATTCTTTCTGGAGCTGTTAGTAATTGTCCTCTACTCCCCAGTAGCATGTTTCACACTTTCTGATCTGGGGGAGGGAGCAGTTATCATCTGGCGTCATATCTTTTTTACCTTTTCATACTGTCCATGGCGTTCTCCAGGCAAGAATACTGGAATAGATTGCCATTTCCTTCTCCAGTGGACCACAAGGATCCTGGAACCAATTACATGTGGATCCCAAGGGATCATTATATGTTATTAATATTCATCTTAGTCCTTAAAAAAACAAATATTTCTATTCAGGTTAATTTATATTAGTCACAATGTAACATGATCCTTCTTTCACACACTATTTGGTGTGACCTTGGGCAAATAAAGTTGCCTTTATTAACTTTAGTTTCATCATTTGTGAATATAGGAATAATATCATTTCTGTTGTGGGACATGTAATAATAAAACAAGATCAAGCACATGAAAGCTTTTAACCAAGCACATGGCAGACAGAAGTTGTGAGCAGGAAGAGTAATAAATGGTGATTTTCTTACTGACTTATAGAAATATTCTATTAGTGCTAACACAATTTTGCGTTTTCCAAAGAAAATATATACCCTATGGAAAAAAAAATATGTGTTTATCTGGGAGGTTAAGGAATGGAATAGGATTTCATATTCAGGTCAAATACCTTTTTAAGAAATCCCCTGCACAGTGTTTCTAAGGCAGTTATTAGAATGATTGATTGGGAGCTAAGTCAGTGATATCAGTGGAGAATGAGAATTTTCATCCCTGAGTCCCTTAAGTCAGATAACATTTTTGCCCTAATAATTCACATGTGAAAACAGAAAGACATTGACTATTGAAAACATTGTGTCTTCTATTTTCTTTGTCTTTCATAAACCTTGCATAAAAATTATTATTATCAAACTTAAAATTCTTCTAGCTTTTTTTTTAATGGAAAGATTAAAACTTAAAACTACAGTTTCATATGGTCAGAACTGTGGGGAGAATTTAGTTCATCACTTCTGAATAATGGTAGAGAAAGTATATGATCAGTAAAATCATGAAAAGTATATCTCTCTTGAAAAGCACAGGGAGACAAGGTGAAGGACCCTAAAGCTGAAGACACAGCAAAAAGAATGAGAGAAGCGGTATGGGTAGGGGGCAAGTAAGGACAATAAGCAAGAAAGGAACCCAGGAAAACAAAGGTTTGTCTGACACGGCCACATGCAGCCTGATCATTGTACAAGGAGGGGTAAGGTCAGCAAGGAGCAGAAGGCATAGAAGGGAGCATCGGGTAACTCAGGATGACCCAGCTCCAGGGAAACCTGAACTCCAGTAGGAGAGAAGGTATATTTAAAGTAGACCAGGGAACATTCAAAATAAAAGGAACTGGATATCAGAAAACATTTTGTGATGTGTAATGAGATCTCTATTGGATTCATGCCCTAAACAATACAATGTAAGTCCTGTCATTTGAAACATATTGTTAGATAAATCTACTGAAATACTCTCTGTAAGGGATTATTCTTATATCATCACAACACTTATTTTATGGCTGCATTCTTTTAGTGCAAATTCTGTGTTCCTTTTGTAACTCAGTATTATACTAAAACAGAAGAACCTGAAGTTAGTCAGTGAGAGGTATGGTTTGTGTTTGTATAGAAGTGTTTTTTGTTTGGGTTTTGTTTTAATATCTAGATGACACCACATTTCCTTTCTTTATCTAAATCTATTCAACTGAGAAGTTAGAATCCTTGAGATAACTGGACCATCCAATTAGGGCATTTATGTAGCCTGCATAAAGAACTTGGGTAATTGGCCCTTTACATGAGACCATGTAAGGGAATGGAATAAAAACAGGAAATAGACACCCTCAACTGCTTCTCATAGTTGACTTGTCATTTTCACAGCTCTCTGTGTGGTAGACTCTTACTCTGTTTAGCTGTCAAACTAAATCAGAAAATGTTTGTCATTCACTGTAGTGAAACATTTCATCTTCCTACGCATGTAGATTTCTGCAACTTTGCATTAAGAAAAAGAAGCCTTGTTCTCAAATAGCATTTTTTTTTTCCCTATGGAGGAAAGAAATAGAATAAAGCACCTAAGCAGTACTCAATTTTTCTTAGCAAACTGAAGCTGCACTGTTTTATTCTGATAAATGATGCTAATGAAGCTTGGGGACTTTTACAGGTATGTAATTCTTCATTTCACTACAGTATTGTTTTCCATTATTTTTTGGTAAAGCACATACATGCTTTAAACAGTTTGTTAGACAGCCAAATTTTTCACAGCATTGTTTTTAGCACAATATATTGAGAAAATGTGTAATCAGAGATGAATCTACCACAAATCCTCTTTTTTCTCATAGTGCCTCTCATCCTCAATTTTATTGTTGCAGACAATTCAATGAATTCAGGGGGCTTTGTCTGGTCCTTTCCTAGTTTACATTTGCCAAAACTAACAAATGTGAACTAGTTCATTTTAATACTAGAGTCCATGTTTTGGGGTCAGATCACCTCTTGGGCTTACTTGGGGAAAAAAAGGGAGGATATGAAAAAATATCATAGATTAACTTAATCTACCAATGCAGTTTTGTCATGCGGAATGTTAATACTTCTTGAAACTGATCAGGTTACCACTTTATGGCAGAAACATTTCACAAGGTCCTATTAGTAAGTCAGTCCGTAGAGGCCAAATGAGGTCAAATACATAACATCTGGGAGTAGAATGGATACAGTCTTGACCTTGAAAGTTAGTTGCCTCGTGGTCACTCATAGCTTTCCCAGATATTTTTCTCTTCATCTTGAAGAGGTGAGGAACACAGTAGAAACGGTCAGCTTAAACTAGCACTGTATGGTTAGGGATTGTTCTAAAAAGTGACCAAAAACATGGTCTAGGGTTGAGATAGAGGTCCCATTTCTTTCTTTATCGCTTGTGTTTCTCAGTCAGATAGAGGATATTCACCGCAAATAATGAAAAGTTATAGCCACACACATGGACTACAACTGTAACGGCTTAAATACATTTCTTTATGTTGTTTGTGTGCAACCAAACAAATACTGCCTACTAATTTTAAAAAATTAACATAGTTACATGTGAAAAAAATGAAAATCACCTGTAATTTCTTTCCTGCCCTCTATCTCCAAAGTAAATTGTTTGCAATATATCCTTTCAGAAATGTTTTAGGTCATAAACATTCTATTAGAAAAGGAACAATTGTGGCCATATTTTAAGCCATATTTAGAGTAATAACATAATCTTTCCCTGACCTTCTAATAGATTTATTTTATGAATGTGTCAAATTTTCTCATTCAAAATAGGAATTAGATGACTCTGTCAACCAGTATATAGCCCATGCTGGCAGGTGAACACAGAATAGACCCTGTCACTTTTAAACTACATTCTACCTTCAATTATATGCAGTCTCAGCAGTGAGGCAGAAAAAATATGCCAATAGAGCGTTGTCTCTATTATATTACTATTATCTAAACCGTGGCTTATTTTGTTTGTATGTACAAAGTTAAGAGGAAGATCTAAATATAAATGTCTTATTAGATGCTTTAGGATTTAATGGAATCACAAGACAAGAAGGAACTGTAGCAAAGCATATAATGCAGTGTCTTCTTTTTACAAAAGTGAATGCTGAGATATTGAACAGTCAAGAGACTTGTCCAAGGTTAGACAGCTCATTAGTAGCAGGTCTGAGATCAGAACACTTAGTTCAGGTTATGCCCAAATATATGCTATTGTCTGAGATGAATTTATATCTTTCAAATTGGTAGTTTCTGGGCATTAGTAGGCCTATATTGCTCTTAAAACCCACTTTTATTTTTATTATTCTTAAAGGAAAATTCTATAAATTTACTCTATTTCTGTGACAGCTATCATGGCTGTGTGAATTACCTAGTTCCTCTCGCAGTAGACCTTGGTTGCTGATGGTAAAGCTTTTCTACAAATCCTGTGAAATTGCATTTCTTGTGTGTTAATTCCCTTGTTGGCATATGATATTGGTTCATTCTAATCCTACACTTGTCTTTTATTATTCCAACAGCTCCCCTTTGTCCCATTGTCAAAATGGTACATAAATATAGCCTACAGATTATATGAAATTCGTTTCTTCACATATTCAGAGGATTTAACTCACTTCAAAAACCTTTATTGTCTAATATTTGCCAAGCCCCAAAACTATGTTTTTATAGGAAATGTAATTTTACTTGATATCACTTTTCCTAAGGTCTCCATGTGCTTCTGACTCCAGATACCAGGTTAGATGGCTTTCCTTATATAAACAGTATTCAGTGCTTGTGTTGCAATGATTAGAGTCGATATATGCAGAGGTCACAAGAAAGGAAATTTCCCAAGACCTCATAAAATGTTCCTCCTAAAAATATCCTGAGATAACTCATTTATCAAAGCTTTCCTCTCCAACTATGGGACCTGACCTGGGTGACCTTATCAGTCTGGGGTCATTTTGAAATAGTGGCTACAAGCATGATCTTGGTAAACTATTGTTCTATCAGGTAAGATCTTGGCATTTTTACTTGAAAGAGCCTGGGAAGTAACACATCTATATTTTATTATTGTCAATCACAGACTTTTCCTTTTAGGCCTGTATATGGTTTCATATTATTTGTTTAAAAAAGACCCAGGCCTGAGGAGTAAGGAAAATGAGGGAATCCAAACTCCTATTTTATCTCATCTCTTACCTTTAAATATGAATGCTTTATCCATGTATAATAGTACAACTGACATCCTCAAGGCAACTGTG
Source organism: Neotragus pygmaeus (assembly GCA_006410875.1). Classification (NCBI taxonomy): domain Eukaryota; kingdom Metazoa; phylum Chordata; class Mammalia; order Artiodactyla; family Bovidae; genus Neotragus; species Neotragus pygmaeus. Next base: position 167,643 of record SJYV01006757.1, read on the forward strand.
GACACCAAACTGTTTATAGACAATTATCCTAAATTGAGACTAACTTGACACCAGTAGTTCTTGTCCCTCTTGATATTAATTTTTCCACTTTGTATCCCAATTCTCTATAACTGCTTTTGAAACCTGAAATTTTGGAAGTAAGTTTGAATTAATTTTTTAATTAATAAAAAGTACTTACTCAACTCTCCTCTGCATATGCTTCTGGTTTTGAATCTCCAAAACTCATATGAGAAATTCCCCTTCTCAGCTATAATTCCAGATAACAAAACTCGTTGGTTATTATCTTCCATGGGAAGGGATTTAACTAGTCTGAGCTTTCCTTAGAAGCTACTATCTTTGCCCACTTTGCCTCAGAACCAGTCATCCAAAATAAATTCAAGAGGCTCATGCTGCTAAGTCATTTCAGTCGTGTCCAACTCTGTGCGACCCCATAGACGGCAGCCCACCAGGCTCCCCCGTCCCTGGGATTCTCCAGGCAAGAACACTGGAGCAGGTTGCCATTTCCTTCTCCAATGCATGAAAGTGGAAAGTGAAAGGGAAGTCGCTCAGTCATGTCCGACCCTTAGCATGGACTGCAACCTATCAGGCTCCAGGCTCCTCCATCCATGGGATTTTCCAGGCAAGAGTACTGGAATGGGATGTCATTGCCTTCTCTCAAGAGGCTCATAGTCATACCTATATCATCTGGATATCTATAAACCACAGTATTTATTAATACCTTTCAGTTCAGTCGCTCATTGGTGTCTGACTGCTTGTGACCCCATGGACTGCAGCACGCTCGGCCTTCCCTGTCTATAAACTCCCGGAGCTTGCTCAGACTCATGTCCATTGAGTCAGTGATGCTATCCAAGCATCTCATCCTCTGTCATTCCCTTCTCCTCCTGCCTTCAATCATTCCCAGCACTAGGGTCTTTTCCAATGAGTCAGTTCTTTGCATCAGGTGGCCAGAGTATTGGAGTTTCAGCTTCAGGATCAGTTCTTACAATGAATATTCAGGACTTTTTCTTCAGAATAGACTGGTTGGATCTCCTTGCAGTCCAAGGGACTCTCAAGAGTCTTCTCCAATACCACAGTTCAAAAGGGTTAATTCTTCAGGGCTCAGGGCTTAGCTTTCCATACATAGCCACTGGAAAAACCATAGCTTTGACTAGATGGACCTTTGTTGACAAAGTAATGTCTCTGCTTTTTAATATGCTGTCTAGATTGGTCATAGCTTTTCTTCCCAGGAACAAGTATCTTTTTTATTTTTTCTTCCAAAAAGCAAAATATATTTTATGAGCAAATGTTATTAAGTGCTGTGTACTTTCTGAAAGATGGCTCTAGTGTTTTTTTTGTTTGTTTGTTTTGTTTTGTTTTAAATTTTAATTGGAGGCTAATTACTTTACAATATTGTGGTGTTTTTTGCCATATACTCACATGAATCAGCCATGGGTGTACATGTGTTCCCCATCCTGACCCTCCTTCCCACCTCCCTCCCCATCCCATCCCTCTGGGTCATCCCGGTGCACTAGCCCTGAGCACCCTGCCTCATGCATCAAACCTGGACTGGTGATCTATTTCACATATGATAATAAACATGTTTCAATGCTATTCTTTCAAATCATCCCACCCTCGCCTTCTCCCACAGAATCCAACAGTCTATTCTTTACATCTGTGTCTCTTTTGTTGTCTTGCATATAGGGTCATCGTTACCATCTTTCTAAATTCCATATATGTGTTAATATACTGTATTGATGTTTTTCTTTCTGATTTACTTTACTGTATAATAGGCTCCAGTTTCATCCACCTCATTAGAACTGATTCAAATGCATTCTTTTTAATAGCTGAGTAATATTCCATTGTGTATATGTACCACAGATTTTTTATCCATTCACTTGCTGATGGACATCTAGGTTGCTTCCATGTCCTGGCTATCGTAAACAATGCTGCAATGAACATTGGGGTATATGTGTCTCTTTCAATTCGGGTTTCCTTGGTGTATAAGCCTAGCAGTGGGATTGCTGGATCGTATGGCNTTTATCCATTCACTTGCTGATGGACATCTAGGTTGCTTCCATGTCCTGGCTATCGTAAACAATGCTGCAATGAACATTGGGGTATATGTGTCTCTTTCAATTCGGGTTTCCTTGGTGTATAAGCCTAGCAGTGGGATTGCTGGATCGTATGGCAGTTCTAGTTCCAATTGTTTAAGGAATCTCCACACTGCGGAACAAGTATCTTTTAATTTCATGGCTGCAGTCACCATCTGCAGTGATTTTGGAGACCAAAAGAATAAATTCTGTCACTGTTTCCATTGTTTCCCCAACTATTTTCCATGAACTGATGAGACTAGATGTCATAATCTTAGTTTTTTGAATGTTGAGTTTTAAGCCAACTTTTTCACTCTCCTCTTTCACTTTCATCAAGAGGCTCTTTAGTTCCTCTTCACTTTCTGCCATAAGGGTGGTGTCATCTGCATATCTGAGGTTATTGATATTTCTCCCAGCAATCGATTCCAGTTTGTGCNTCCAAGGGACTCTCAAGAATCTTCTCCAACACCACAGTTCAAAAGCATCAATTATTTGGCACTCAGCTTTGTTTATAATCCAACTCTCACATCCATACATGACTACTGGAAAAACCATAGCTATCATTCAAGACAATATAAAATTTCAGAATGAAAGGAAATGGTGATGTTAACTAAGATAAAAGTTTGGAAGTAGGTGGACAGAAGCAACACATAATTAGGAGTTAAAATTGGTAGGCCTGATATTGTTTGGCCAAAAGTGGGCAGTTGGAGAAAAGGAATCAAATATGATTTATAAGATTTTTTTAATTTGTATATTTTAATTGAAGGATAATTGCTGTGCAGTATTGCTCCTCCATACATCAACATGAATTGGCTGTAGATTTACACACATCCCCTCCATCTTGAACCTCCCTCCACCTCCTTCCCTTCCCCACCCCTCTAAGTTGTTACAGAGCTTCACTTTGAGTCCCTGGAGTCATATAGCAAATTTCCTTTGGTTATGTATTTTACATAGTAGTATATCTGTGTAATATACATGCTTCCATGCTGCTCTTTTCATTCACCCCTTCCTCTCCTTCCTCCCCACTGTCTGTGTCCAAAAGTCAGTTCTCTATGTCTGTGTCTCCACTGCCGTCCTGCAAATAGGTTCACTGGCACCATCCTTCTAGATTCTATATATTTGTGTTAATATATGATATTTATTTTTCTCTTTCTGACTTACCTCACTCTGTATAATAGGCTCTGCATTCAGAAATATTTATACTATCTGCAGAAAAAAACAGTATTGTAGGATTCTTGACTTAGCTTGGGTGACTTGTGGTTCAATACCATAAGATAGAGGTAAAAATGAGAGTAGGTTTAGTGACGAATAATATGGGTTAAATCTTGGATCTGTTGTGAAGGTATTTATAGGATAAGTAAAGGTCAGTAAAGATGTCTTATAGGCAGTTAATACTCAAAAGAGACATCTGGAATGGAGATTAAGTTTTGGTAGTCAGCATATATATGATTCATAAGTTCTAAGTGTAAATATGACTGTCAAGACAGTGTGGAATAAGAAAAGAATTCTGCAAACCAGATCAACTGTTGAGAGTCACAAGCTAGGCCTTGGGAAAAGACTTCTAGAATGATTAATCATGTCAATCTGGAAGATGTCATTNTCATAAGTTCTAAGTATAAATATGACTGTCAAGACAGTGTGGAATAAGAAAAGAATTCTGCAAACCAGATCAACTGTTGAGAGTCACAAGCTAGGCCTTGGGAAAAGACTTCTAGAATGATTAATCATGTCAATCTGGAAGACGTCATTGTACTTTATTTTATAGACCTTAAACACCATGCAAATAATTTTTTAAAGGGTCATGCAATTTTCATTCTTGTGTATTCAATTGTAATGAATCTAGGACAGAATTTTTTTTTTTTTTTAATGGTAAGAAGACCTTGCACTTGAATATCATGTCATTGGTGTAGGTTAAGCTGTACCTCCCTGCGTTTAAAGGCTGAATTTGGTTATTTGGGAAACTTAGCCTGTAAGTTGTTTTTCATCTTATTTTGTTCTACATTTCATTTAAAAAGTTAATGTGAGAGGGTTGGGGTGGGCAGGGAAGCTCAAGAGGGAAGGGATATATATTGAATTATGACTGATTTGCAGAAACCAACAACCAACACAACATTGTAACACAATTACTTTCCAATTAGAAAATAAATTTTTAAAAGGTTAATGTGGATATTAAGAAAAATTGAAAATAATTGATGCCAGGAAAGCAGAGACTAAAAAGAAAGGTACTTTTTTCAGCTTTCTCTTATTTCCCAAACTGTGATAAGAAATAAAGTTATACAAGTAGATTCAAATCCTGAATGAGGAAAGATTCAAATCTATAAGAAAACTGAAGAGTAGATTCTAGGTAGGTATCTGTAATGAGAGTCTCATGTGAAGTGCATGTTGAATTCACACTGGAATTCAGATATTTTTCTTGAGACTATAGGACCATCAGAGGACTATTTATTATAGGACTGAGGAGGGTGTGAGAAAGAAAGAAATCTCAAGTGTAGAAGGAATCAAACATACAGGCTTAGTGCAGCAACAGCATCTCAATATTGATAACACGGAGACTCGAAACCCAAAGCTTATCACTCTTGATCCTTCAGCTCATCACCAGGGATGATACATTTGTTTGCTTGTTTTTGAATAAAACAAGTTTTCAAAGTAAATCCATAAAACACTAAAAATATGGGAAGCCCAACTTTAGAATGCATAAAAAGAGCAATCCAAAAGTGAATGATATATACTATATGATACCACTTACATGAAAAATCCAAAATCAGACTCAAGGAAGTAAAGAGTAGAATGGTGGTTGCCAGGGGCTAGCAGAGAATAAACTGAAAGATATTAACCAAAGGGTACAAAGTTTCAGTTATGTACAATGAATAAGTCCTAGAGATCCAACATCATAGACCCCATAGTCAACAATACTGTACTGTACACTTAGAAATTTGCTACAGGGGTAAATTGTATGCTGTATGTTCTTATCACAAAGTAATAATACTAAAACTAAACTAATACTAATGTTAAACAGGGAAGAAGGAAACTTTGGAGATAATGGGTAAGTCTATGGCATAGATTGTGCTTATTGTTTCACAGATGTATACTTGTCTCCCAACTCGTCAAGCTGGTTACAAAAGTATGTAGAACACTTTGTATACCAATCATAAAGGAAGAGAGAATCTCATCAACCAAGACCAGGGTGCAGGATTTCATCAGAAAATACTTTGGTGGATCTCAATAGGCACTGCAGCAAAGCAGACATTGTTCATTATACCTAGCAGCCACCCTTCCGTTATTCTTGTCAGCAGAATGCCTACATATTTTTTTATTGGAGCTAAGTGCAAGGTGGGAAGATAATTCATGATGGTCTAAGTCAATCAGTATTCTTTGCTAGCACTTACTAGTCTAATGTGCGGAGAAGGCAATGGCATCCCACTCCAGTACTCTTGCCTGGAAACTCCCATGGATGGAGGAGCCTGGTGGGCTGCACTCCATGGGGTTGCTACGAGTCGGACACTTTCACTTTTCACTTTCATGCATTGGAGAAGGAAATGGCAAACCACTCCAGTGTTCTTGCCTGGAGAATCCCAGGGATGATGGAGCCCAATGGGAACACGACTTAGCAGCAGCAGCAGTCTAATGTGGCTACATGGTCCAAGTCCATGTAATGTAAAGAGAAATTGGCATAGATTTATGTGAAAGATATCTCTAACAAAGCAAAAAGACCGTTTTTTTTGTCTGAGTGCCTCCTTCCTTCTCTTACCACTTAGAATGTTGTTAATATGAAATGCTCTAGCAGCCATTCTGTGACCATAATGGGCAGTATTTGTAACACACTGACTTTGGCAGAGCAGAAATGAGCCAAAGAAAAGCGGGCCTTTAAAGACAGTACTGAGCTACTCCACAGACTTGAAATCATTGGCTCTAAAACTTTTTGTTATATTAGTTAATCCAATGTCTTTATTGTTGCAGCAACTATGAGCCAAGAAGGCTATTACTTTCAGTCAAAGCATTACTGACTTATACATGGTAGCAGAAACAAGGCACTTTCAATTGGCTTCACAGGGTCACTAACTTGAATAACAGATGTTTCAAGCCAATGTTTCAGGAAGCAAAGCTAGAGCAGAGGGGCTTGTAAAGTGGCAGGTGCTGCATGATAAAGGAGAGGAGTCTGTGAAAGTAACCAAGATATCCCACCCCACCCTGTTTTTGCTTTGGTGTAAGGATTTTCAAAAGTGAGATTTGGAAGTCTCCTGAGGGTTTCCCTAGGGGTACAGTGGTAAAGAATCCACTGCAGTGCAGGAGATGAAGGAGATGCAGGTTTGATTCCTGGATCAGGAAGATCCCCTGGAGAAGGGAATGGCAACCCACTCCAGTATTCTTGCCTGGAGAATCCCCTGGACCTAGGAGCCTGGTGGGCTACAGTCCGTAGGGTGACAAAGAGTTGAACATGACTAAGCATCTTTCACTTTTTCTTTTCTTTTCAAGGATTTTCGAAAGTGAGATTTGGAAGTCTCCTCAATAATCTGTGCATAACTAAAAAATCTTTTCTCTTGGCTATTATTGTGATGTGATTTATCTTATAACTGCTGAAACCTAGAGAAACAACTTTATTAACCAAATGGATGAAAACCATAGTAAGTGTTAATGAAATTTGACACTGTAATTAGGCTATAAGAAGAAAACAACATGCTAACCAATCTAATAAAACATCTGTCATATAATAACTACTCCTTAAATGTCTGTTGAACCCAACCAAAGCCTCAGATCCCATGTTTCTTGAAAAAGTTAATGCTAGTAAATGGATCTTACCACAAAATAAAGAGGATTACCCTTCATTATCTCCCAGATCTTAGTAGTACAATAATTTCTTCTTTATTCACTGTTTGAATTCTGTGCCAGGGACAAGACTAGAGACATAAATTCCAGTGAACAATAACCTATTTGAGAAATATAGGTACCTGGTAGGGAAGTGTGGAAGTGTCTCTGGGAAGAGAATATAGTTGATAAAGTGTGTTCAATCAAGTCACCTACCACAGTGGACTAGCAGAGCTTAAATCATGACAGAATTCTGGTAAATGTACAGAACACTTCAAAATTATCCAAGAAGCCAGGAGTCATTGGTTGGGGAGCAGTAAGAAGGATGAAGAGGATTGGTAATTCCTTAATACTTGGAGTTTCAGAAAGAAAAAACCTTCAGGCACTAATGAAGTTACAAAATTTGTCAATCAGCAATCAGTGTCAAAGATCCTGAAGGGGTGTGGGCAAGGCATGGTTATGTCTGCTACAAATACTTTTTAATTGTATCCTATTCTGTCAGCTTTTTGTGCTTTCCCCCACTTGTCTGGAAATATGTGATGCATTTGGAAGGAGAAAGTTTTTAGGTGAAAGCAGAGATAATGAGCAGAAGTACTGGAAGATTGTTGACAAATGTACTCATCTTGCCTTCTACTGGCTTTCTTCTTAGAAGAGTAAAATTGAACCTACTGTAAGTCGTAGCCTTGAACAAGACCTCTGAAATCCCCTGATAGATGCAGCATGTAGCTTAATACTTTCTCATTTTCCCTTTGGTTTCTTCTGTCTTCCACTGCTGGAGACCCTATTTACCTGACTCCTAGAAATGCCCTCATACTGCTCTCTGGTTGCTATAAAGTTCTTTCCATCAACCTGATCGTTCTCAGTGTCCTAAAATTATGTTATTTCATGCCTTCTTCATTCCTCTGTAATCTACTATTCTATCATTGTCCTCAACTAAGAAACAGAAAACCAAACTGAGTGATATTAAAGTTCAAAGAGGCACCTATGTAAACTAAATATTTGCAAATTAACTAAGCAGTTCTCCTCTGATACTGTATAAGAGCAGGGTGATAAACCAAGGGAGGAGATAGTTGGGGAGCAGCAGTTGTTTCATAGCATCCCATGAGCCATAATTCATACACTCAAATCTGAGTCTATCTAATCTAATGTGCTGATCTTTGAAAATATCCTAGGTTAGTTAGACTTTCAGGCAATAGAACACAAGCTCTGGTGCTCCACTTTAAGTAATTTATTACTTTGTAAAATGTTATTATATTCCAGCAGTGCACCCTGGTGAAACTGGGCTTCTAAAATGTTAATTATTCATTGAAAAATGATCCCTGTGACCCAGTTTGCCTGATAGTGTAGTTCCTATGAGGAATAACAAATCCTGTGCTTGAATTTTGCTTAGTCAGCATGCTGGAACATGATGTTCAGTAATTTAACCCTCAGTTTTCTATTCTTTTATAAAAAGGGTAAATGGAACATACTCATCTTGCACTTTGTAGTTCTCTCAGTGAGGGATGGCCATTAGCACTACTTTGATTCCGTCTCCCCCACCTCTGCCATCTTCCTGCTCACTTCTTATTCCTCTTCTAGAGCGGGAATGTCATATCTTTTTAATTTGGAATATTTCTCTACCTGTCAATTTTTCTCTTAAGAGTACATTCAAAATAGATGTATAGAGCACAGGAGAATTTTTACGGCAGTGAAACTGTCATTATGTAATGGTGAGTACATGTTATTATACAATTTCAAAATCCATATTATATATAGTTAAAGGAGTGAATCCTAAGTAACCATGGATTTTAATTAATAGTGATCATCAATATTGGTTTATCAATTGTACAGATGTACTACACTAGAGCAAGAGGTTAGAAAATAAGGGAAATCTGAGGGGCTAAGTGTATATGTGGGAACTCTGTACATTTCACTCTTTTTGTATATGTGTGTACTGCTTCTAAAAATCTATGAATTTTTTTTAAAAAGCTAAATATACATCTCAGTGACTCAACCATACCACTTTCATCAATATTCACCCAGAATAAATGAAAGCAAATATCTATAGCAGTTTCATTTCTAATGATTCACACTCGAAATCACCCAAATAGCCATCAACAGATGAATGGATACATCATGAAAAATACAATGAAAAATACAATGAAATGCTACTCAGTAATAAAAAGAGATGAACTAGCAGTGAATCACCAAATAACTATGTGAAGTAAAAGATACTAGATAAAATAGGGAGGTGATGAAGGAAATGAGGAATCTTTTGGTGGTGAGATGGTTACTTTCACCAGATTGTTGTGATTTTTTTTTTGAGCATTGGTATGTGTCAGAATTTATCAGAACATCTACTTTAAATATGTGCAGCTCACTGTGTGTCAATTATATATCAGTAATGATATTTAAAAATTCAAAAAACATTACATCTTCCTCCACCTTCCTCCCCTTCCGCTGTTCTTCCCTTTATTTCCTACTCTTCTCAGACCGTACGCCCTTGGATGAGATACTCATAGTCCCAAAATGCCTTTTACCAGTGTTCTGGCTTTACCACTTGGGGGTTGCAAAGGATAGAGAAAAAAACCATTATTGTTTCTCAGCACTTGTGTGTTAGGTGAAGGGTTTTCTCTTCCTACCTTTTGATTGTAATTAGTGTGCATCATTTCACCCTGTGATTGCTCTATTAGGTTAGAGAAAGATACACCTATAGTCTACAGACCTAGTCACATCTTCAGCTCACCACACTGACACCAAGTTTTGAGTTTTGTGGAGAAAGGGACTCAACCACTCAAGAGAAAGTTCAAGAGGAAGATAAATTGAATAATATAAGGAGTTTTTTTTTTCCCATAGCCCCTTTCTCAGCGTGATTCTTTATTGTTATCACTAAGATGCCAATACTACTATCTTATCCTTTAGAAGTCAATCAACAGAAAATGTCTAAGTTGTCCATTGCAATAATTTGCATTACCCTTTCAGAAAGAGAGAGCTAGAATATGTAGCCCAGTCTCTTTCTACAAACTAAAGGAGGAATTTTAGTCTTTTTGTTCTACTTTTTAGTTAACTTTCTCCTTCTAAAGCAATTTCTTTGGACATTATCAAAGAATTTGTAGAATCCAACACACTATGGAATTTCATGCCAGTTAAAAGTGATACTGTGTAGTATCTAGGAAGTCTCTCTTGAGGTCATCTGCCTAGATTTAAAGAATATCTGTCAGTTACCAAGTTAATAGCTTGTATAAACTTTAGCATTTATCTGCAAAATGGAGGAATTAACAGAACATAGTACTGCATGTGTTGTAAGGATTAAATGAGATACATTGAGTACTGTTTCGTGTACACCATAGGCACAAACATAATCTTTAGCGAATATAATTATTATTTAATTACAGTGCCACAAAACATTTGGCTACTCATGTTTGAAAGACATAATGAAACTATTTCCTATGATAATGTGCTGATTTAAAAGCATTCATCTGTTATACCAGTGCTAAGCAGTAAATAACAACTGTCATCATTTCCTAAGAACTTAACATGAAATTATAGTGAAAACTAAACAGTGCAATCGTAAACTGAGAATTTATTGTGATCACACACCTTCTCTTATGCAAGGTCCAATTTACACAGTTGTAACCTAACATTATCTGAACTGTGAAAATTGTGATACAGCATAAGAAATCTGCCCATTTATTAGAGGCTTACCACATGATTATTCAGTTGTTTGTTTAACAAACAGATTGAGGTATGCCAAGCACTATCTTAAAAGCTAAAATTCAGCAGCAGTAGCATCAATAAGATGTAAACAGTTTTGCTATCATGAAGTTTATCATCCAAGGGAGGGAAACTATAACAAGTAATCATTTAATTGCAATTGTGGTGAACCATTGAAGGAGAACAGAGTTATAAGTGGATAAGTAATAAAGGATCTTCACCAGCTCATCTGCTCTGTGAGGGTAGTGTGGTTAGAAGAGCCTTTGCCCCACAAAATGTGCTCTCAAAACCATTTCCTCATTAAATTGTGTTTAAGATAATACTTCTTAGATTTCGCACTAACTAGCCTGTGATTTTGGCTAAGTTGCTTAAATTGTCTGGGATTCAATTTCTTTGCTTATAAACTAAGGATAATATTTATTTTAAAACTACAATATGATTAGGAAAAAATGTAAATTACTGGCCAACACTAATTATTGTGTCTACTTCCATGTCAAATATGTAACTTTGGTCTATTCTTGCAATCAGAAAGTATTTAAAATTTAAAATATTGGATGTTATTGTAAAATTTATTTAAATTTTATAGAGATAGGTTGTTATAATATATACAAGTCAGGATGATGAGAATAGAAGTGAAACATTTATTTGTACGTGTGCATGCACATGTGGAAGTGGCTTCTGATTCCCTTAGTATAGAAAAGGATTCTAAACTGTAATATTTTTTCAACTTTGGCAGTAGTAAATGAATTATTAAACAACAGTAAGGGAAAACTTTTATACTGTTGAACATGAAGACCTGTTTACTTCTGCTGCTGCTGCTGCTAAGTCACTTCAGTTGTGTCCGACTCTGTGCGACCCCATAGACGGCAGCCAGACTCCCCTGTCCCTGGCATTCTCTAGGCAAGAGTACTGGAGTGGGGTGCCATTTCCTTCTCTAATTCATGAAAGAGAAAAGTGAAAGTGAATTCGCTCAGTCGTGTCCGACTCTTAGCAACCCCATGGATTGCAGCCTACCAGGCTCCTCCGTCCATGGGATTTTCCAGGCAAGAGTACTGGAGTGGGGTGCCATTGCCTTCTCCAGTTTACTCCTGATGTATATATATTTTCCCTGAGGTATTAGTCACATGTCACCCCAGTATTAATATGAAACAAGTGGCATCTTAATCTGGCAAATGATAAATGATTCCAAAGCACTTTTGAGTAAATCTGAGAGGAGCAATAAGATCCTTTCTTCACTTATGGAACACCATTACATTATAGGTATATATTTATACCTTTTCCAACAACTCCCTCTCTGTGGATAAGAGAGAGCCTCAGGAGTTTTTTTGTTGTTGTTTTAATAACCACACTCCTTTAAGATTCTCAATTTATAGTGGAATGGGGAAAAGTATTTTCACCAGGATCAGCTTTTATATCTAAAAGTACACCAAAGACCATCTCTTAGAAAGGCTTTAATAATAGATAAACTCTGGTCAAGCAGTCAACTAGAATAATATTTATGTAGAATAAAGTTGGTAATGTGGGGATTAGGAAAATATATTTCTTTCTCGGTGCCTAGATTTATTATTCAGCTGTGTCTAACTCTTCGCAACCTAGGACTATAGCCTGCCAGGCTCTTCTGTCCGTGGAATTCTCCAGGCAAGAATAATGGAGTGGGTTACCATGCCCTTCTCCAGGGGATCTCCCAACCTAGGGCTTGAACCCGAGTCTCCTGCAATACAGGCAGATTCTTTACTGTCTGAGCCACCAGGGAAGCCCTAGGAATTGTTATTCACATTTTGAACATAATATATTATGAGGTTAGGTGAAGTTGTATATGAATTATAATTTCTAACTAGAAAACCAGATATTACATTGTCTAGTTCCTTTGATTTTTAGAAGATATATAATTATTCATTCTGGTATATTTTTTACATGGATTCCAAGATATGCCTACCCATTTTTTTTGTGTGGGGGGTTCTTATTACGTACATTCCAGACATCCTGGAATGTGAAGTCAAGTGGACCTTAGAAAGCATCACTACAAACAAAGCTAGTGGAGGTGATGGAATTCCAGTTGAGCTATTTCAAATCCTGAGAGATGATGCTGTGAAAGTGCTGCACTCAGTATGCCAGCAAATTTGGAAAACTCAGCAGTGGCCACAAGACTGGAAAAGGTCAGTTTTCATTCCAGTTCCAAAGAAAGGTAATGCCAAAGAATGCTCAAACTACTGTACAATCGCACTCACCTCACACGCTAGTAAAGTAATGCTCAAAATTCTTGAAGCCAGGCTTCAGCAGTACTGTGAACTTCCAGATGTTTAAGCTGGATTTAGAAAAGGCAGAGGAACCAGAGATTTAATTACCAACATCTGCTGGATCATCGAAAAAGCAAGAGAGTTGCAGGAAAAGCATCTATTTCTGCTTTATTGACTATGCCAAAGCCTTTGACTGTGTGGATCACCACAAACTGTGGAAAATTCAAGAGATGGAAATACCAGATCACCGGATCTGCCTCTTGAGAAATCTGTATGCAGGTCAGGAAGCAGCAGTTAGAACTGGACATGGAACAACAGACTGGTTCCAAATAGGAAAAGGAGTATGTCAAGGCTGTATATTGTCACCCTGCTTATTTAACTTCTATGCAGAGTACATCATGAGAAATGCTGGGCTGGAAGAAGCACAAGCTGGAATCAAGATTGCCAGGAGAAATATCAATAACCTCAGATATGCAGATGACACCACCCTTATGATAGAAAGTGAAGAAGAACTGAAGAGCCTCTTGGTGAAAGTGAAAGAGGAGAGTGAAAAAGTCAGCTTAAAGCTCAACAATTAGAAAACGAAGATCATGGCATCCGGTTCCATCATTTCATGGCAAATAGATGGGGAAACAGTGGATGACTTTATTTTTTTGGGCTCCAAAATCACTGCAGATGGTGATTGCAGCCATGAAATTAAAAGATGTTTACTCCTTGAAAGAAAAGTTATAACCAACCTAGACAGCATATTAAAAAGCAGAGACATTACTTTGAAACAAAGGCTATGGTTTTTCCAGTAGTCATGTATGGATGTGAGAGTTGCACTGTAAAGATGCTGAGCACCAAAGAATTGATGCTTTTGAAATGTGGTGTTGGAGAAGACTCTTGAGAGTCCCTTGGAATGCAAGGAGATCCAACCAGTCCATCCTAAAGGAGATCAGTCCTGGGTGTTCATTAGAAGGACTGATGCTGAGGCTAACGCTCCAATCCTTTGGCCACCTGATGCAAAGAATTGAATCATTTGAAAAGACACTGATGCTGGGAAAGATTGAAGGCAGGAGAAGGGGACAATAGAGGATNTGTTCTTGCCTGGAGAATCCCAGGGACGGGGGAGCCTGGTGGGCTGCCGTTTACAGAGTCAGACACGACTGAAGTGACTTAGCAGCAGCAGCAGCATTCTTTGTTAAGGTCTAAGAATGGCCTCTTCAAACTCTGCTTAAAGGGGCAACTTGCTCTTTCACTGTATCTTTTAAAATATAAAAGTCATATTGGGTAGCTGGATCTTCTCTCAATCAGTTCCATTCTCCAAAGCAAAACAGAGCAATTAAAAGAACACTGGAGGTATGTGAAAATATTAATGCTTTCCAGAGNTCCAAATAAGTTAGAAAACTAAATAAAGAATGTTGAATAAAACTAAAGTAATGACAATTTCATATATGTAGCCTACATGATTTATTGCTGCTATACCTGGGTATGAACTTCGGAGTATGAAGCTCTGTGTTAATCTCTCCTTCTATCAGGAGGCGGTAATCTTCCAGATGGACAAGCTCTCCTTTTCATCTGTTCCTGGAGTTTCCTAAGCCCACATGTGTATCAAGTTTCCAATTGCTTCTAGAATTCCTGCTTCTGGGAAGCTAGTAACGCCTCAGCTTGCCCTAGAATGTGACTGAGGTTTTGAGGCAGCATCACCAAAATTCTTGACCTTTGTGATATGCTGTCTCTCAAACTAAAGGATTCAGAACACCCACAAGAAGACTTAGCTGTTAAAGACAACACATTTGAGCAATGGAAAGTGATTAAAATGGAATGATTCTCTATGCACAGTAAGTCTAGGCAGCACACGGCAGAGGACACATGCTTTAAGTTAGGAACCCAAATCTAGCAAGTGACATTGAGTGTATCCTAAGATTTCAATATGTATACATGGAAGCATCTCTGTTTGCACAGATTAGATAATCATTGCTTTGGAGACAAAAAAGATTTCCTCCCTCGAAAAGGAGATCTGGCTACTATGATTTTTATAACCACATTATGATAATGTATTCAATCTTAAAATGTATTCAAGTATCTTAGGGTCTCAAAAATGATTATTCAGGGTAGTATCTATGAATAAAACAAAAACATAAAATATTTGTCTATAAATACTTATTTTATTGCAAAATGGTAAAAAAAAAATTGTAACAATAATTTGCTGCTGGGTATATTCCTAGCTAAAAGGACAAAATGACTCTGAGAACATACTATATGCAACTAAAAATCCTGAGCATTACCTATTTGTAAACCAGTGATAATTTATTTTCAGATAGTGTCCAGCTCATAAAGAAATCCAAATTTCGTATTCATGATAGAACATTGGAAGGATATAAGAGTCTTATTTGCATAAGGGTAGATGTCNCTCTGAGAACATACTATATGCAACTAAAAATCCTGAGCATTACCTATTTGTAAACCAGTGATAATTTATTTTCAGATAGTGTCCAGCTCATAAAGAAATCCAAATTTCGTATTCATGATAGAACATTGGAAGGATATAAGAGTCTTATTTGCATAAGGGTAGATGTCTTTAAAAATTATTTGGTTATTTCAATGTTTGCCAACTTTTTTCTTAAAAACAAAGTTTTGTTTAAAGGTTTATAAGGAAAAATGTATGTTTCCTCTTTAAAAGAGGAAAAGAATTCATAATTCTTAATTCATTTAATTATGAATTAAACAGAGAAAGTGTAGTTTAACATCGATTTTAAAATAATAATTCTATAGTTGTATTCTATACTGGTAAATGCGGCTACTACTGAACATAAAATTATCAGTTTGTGGCCTGGCATTCTTCCTTTCTGAGTAATTTTAATTTCTGTACTGAAATTAATAGTTGAATTTTTACAAAAATTTGGAGTAGAACAGAGTATTTGTAAGAGAAATGTGACTATTAAATTGTGTAACAATTATAAAATTTAGTATTTTCCCTTAATGTTTTAAAGAGCCAGATAATTTAAATGTCTATGGTTCTAAGGAAAAATTTATATTTCAAATATTTAGGAAGATTTCAAGGTACAAGTCTTATGTTTTTTTGTCACAATATTTTAGTTATCTAATAACTTTGTTCTTGATAAATTCTATATTTCTAGTATTTAATTCACTTTAAGAAATTTAAATTCATATAGTATTATAGTAATAGATACATTGGAATTCTTCAGTAGAATTTTCTATAATTCAGAGAGATCCCAGTTTTATATATCCAGAATTTTGAGGTGGGAGAAGAACTCAGATGGATTTTCAAACCACTTATTTTATGTATACTAACTTAGCAATAAGATGGCACCCAAGATTCTAGACATCTTTCTCAAAATCTTCCTGGAATGAAATAAATAATTAAGTGATATTAAGTGATAATATTAACAGGAATTGAATATATAATACGTAAGCTTTGGCATAACTGCTGCTGCTGCTGCTAAGTCGTTTCAGTCGTGTCCGACTCTGTGCGGCCCCATAGACGGAAGCCCACTAGGCTCCTCTGTCCCTGGGATTCTCCAGGCAAGAACACTGGAGTGGGTTGCCATTTCCGTCTCCAATGCATGAAAGTGAAAAGTGAAAGTGAAGTCGCTCAGTCGTGTCCGACTCTTGGCGACGCCATGGACCGTAGTCTACCAGCCTCCTCCATCCGTGGGATTTCCCAGGCAAGAGTACTGGAGTGGGGTGCCATTGCCTTCTCCGAAGCTTTGGCATAACAGTGTGCAGCAAAATAGATTAAGGTTATGAGAGAATACTATATTTTATAAAAAGAAAGTGATTCTAAGCTTTTTAAAATAAGTAGGAGGAATAAAATATATCACAACAGGAATTTGCAGAGTAAAAATTGTGCATATGGGAAAACATGTAGATTTTAATATTGTTTGAAAGTTAACATAGAAGACAGAATTGTTTTACACAGGCTGAAGTCATACATGTGAATCTTACACATATAACTATGCATTTAACCATAGTGGATAGACCAGATGGTGGCTAAATGAAACACTTTGTATAGGGATTCAGAATTTAAATTGTTGATTTTTTTTCTTTCCACATCTCCTAAAGTAGACCAATAGAGCTTATTTCCACCACTCCATGTCAGAATCTAAATATTAACACCTAAAA
The DNA here is from genome assembly GCA_006410875.1 of Neotragus pygmaeus. Lineage (NCBI taxonomy): Eukaryota > Metazoa > Chordata > Mammalia > Artiodactyla > Bovidae > Neotragus > Neotragus pygmaeus. Next base: position 184,573 of record SJYV01006757.1, read on the forward strand.
ATGAAACTTTTGAAGAACATGGAACTGTTATCTGTTGTAATAACACCTTCAAATTTAAATAAACTGCCATAAATGACACAAATAAATAGTGTTGTAGTCATGTGAGATAAGTTATGAGTGATTCTAAAACAAAGTAAATTGTATACATAAGTTTGTTAGGATGCATACTACAAGCAGAAAGGTCTATATGGGAAACCTTGAACTTCATTTAGTAGTTTTATTTTTAATATTGACATCCTTTTTATGATCTTTGGCAGCCCAGATGGGAGGGGAATTTGGGGAGAACGGATACACGTATGTGTCTGGCTGAGTCCCATTTCTGACCAACTTGAAACTATCACAATTAAAGAAGTACTTGGTGTTGGGGAAATTTCCCCTCTCCACGTTATGGAATTTGATCTAAGAACCCTAAAGTATTACATATATGATAAAGATTTTTTAAAATAAGAGAATAATATACAATGCCTCAGAAAATGTATTACCAAACGTGATGTCATATATCAATCTATATATATACACTATAGCTATATACACATAGTTGTATGTGTGTCTATATAGTTCTCTCTCTCCAGATATATATTTCCAATTTTGAATTGGTTTTATTTCTCCAAAGAACTCTAATATTAATGCTAATACTAACACCTTCTAGGTAAAAATGAAACTTTTTTGAGTTCCGTTGAAGAAAATCAAGTAAAATAACCCCAAAATGATCTTACCACTTTGGGCTGACATAGATGTCATTGTGGTCCTTGGAAAGAGCAGTACTGCTAGAGTGTTAGCTTGATTAGAGAGGGTTGGAGGAAAAATGAAGATGAGCGAATGGGAATGGTGACTATAAATAGCTTCTTCCCACTCATATTTATCCAATGCATGTTTCTTTTCTTCAGTAAATTCAGTGAGGGCAGGATCACATATGTATACTCCACATAGTGCCTAATGAATTCATTTGAATAGTATAGGTACTATCTGTTTCTTATACTTGTTAAACAAAATATTTTATGATTTTTTGCTCAGAAAAATGAATCATGTCTCCAGTCGGTGGAGAGAAATGCTTTCAAAGGTCTGCTTAAAGGTGTGGTAGGGGAACTTGTACAAGACACATAAAATTTACTTTGAAGACTGTGTACTCTCTAATACTCAGTAATACTCTCTAGTATCACCTGGTGTCCTAGGCTAAGTAAAGGCTTCTACAGATAACTACCTCCAAATTTCTATAATTTGTCAGCATAACCTCAATGTAATAGTTAAGAATTCTGAGATTGGTAGGATTTTTTTTTTTAGATTACTAAATGGGTCCAAAATCCAAGCACCAGTATCTTGTAAGAGGGAAGCACAAGATTTTATCAGAGAGGAAAAGCCAAAGTGCAGCCGGAGAATAGGCTTGAAGATATGTTGCTGGCCAGGAAGATGGAGGAATGGAAGAAATACAGCAATAGAAGCTAAGAAATTCAAGGAAACATTTTCTCTGTAAGAACCTCTTAGGGGAGGGGAGTCTGTTGACACTTTGCTTTTAGCTCCCTAAAATTCATTTTGTACTTCTGGTGTGCACACTGTAAAATAATAAATTCCTGTNTGGAAGAAATACAGCAATAGAAGCTAAGAAATTCAAGGAAACATTTTCTCTGTAAGAACTTCTTAGGGGAGGGGAGTCTGTTGACACTTTGCTTTTAGCTCCCTAAAATTCATTTTGTACTTCTGGTCTGCACACTGTAAAATAATAAATTCCTGTCATCTTAAGCCACTAAATTTATGGTAATTTGTTCCAGCAATAATTCTAATACACCTATCTTCCTCCTAGCATAGGTATTCACACTGTGGAAAACTTAAAACAAGATTTGATTATATGGAATATTGGGGGGTTGAGTAATACTCATCTAGAATTTTGATAGCCTAGGGGAGTCTAGGTCTTATTCTGTGAATCATATAGGAGCAAAAATAGTTTTTACATGGAAAATTAACTAGCTAAAGAGTGATATAGGACATATTTTTCTGAGAGCAGAAGGAAAAAGAAAATGATCATGGACATTTCATTGGATACCTGGGTGAATGCATGTGTGACGTGATAAGGATTTAGATGGATGTAGAGAAAACATGAAAGAGAAAAACTAACGGTTAAATGGAATTCTCCAACATAGGAGTTATTATGATAGCAACTCCTGGGTTGAGTAACTGGGCATAAAAGTAAAAAAATTAAAATAACAGTGATGAAAATGGAAGACTAGAAGGATAGTGTTCTTGGCAAAACTGATAATTAACAAAAAAATTATGGTGGGCAGGATTTAAAAAGCTATGATTTCATTTCTGCATGAAGGATCCAGTACAAACTTGGAAATCTGATATTAATATTTTGATGAATAATACTGATACTCTAATGACTAAGTTAAGGCCACAGATGGATATATGTCTGACTACAGATGAACTGTCCTAGAATAAAACACAAAGGTTTAAAAATTTTTAGAAGGTGAGAGAAGGAACTCAAAAAATAGCTTAGGGAATATCTCTCATAAAATTTCAGTTATATGATCTCTACTTCAGTCTAACAGCCAAGACATGGATCAGATTTCATATAGTAAAAAACAGGCAGGTGAGAAGAAACAAGGTTTGATATATCTAATTTCCCTTTACGATTCCTTTAGGTCATAAATAGCTTCCTGACTTCCTAATTTTAAGAACTCCACATCTGATGGTCTGATGCATTTCTTTCTCCACACATGGCCTCTGATGGCTGGTCATTTTTTTGTTGTCATTAATGAACTTTAGGACTTGGCTCTGTCACGCAGTTCACTATTGTAATGCTGGTATTTCATGGTCCTAGTCTTACTGTCTGTGTTTTGGAAACCCAAAGGACTTCTGTATTTGCCTGGTTTCCTTTATGCAGAGCTTTAGGTAGAGATTACTGTTAAGGCTAATTGTGTTGCTTCTCCCAATATCTTTGGGTTTCATTTGAAACAAAGCACCTATTGAACTTAATTTTGGAATTCAGGGATTCCTATACAGGCCATAATGAAAAGATGCATTTTCTTTCATTTTCTCTTTCTGTTGTCTTCTTTTATTTGTTTTCTGTTCTTCTCTTTTCTACTTAACGGGAAAAAGAAATGACACCCCACACCCACCTACTTCCTCAAGCAACTCTCCATGACTGGCCAAATTAGGTAGCTCTAGTCAGGTTAATTTCAGATCTTCTGGAGTCAACAGAAGACATAGTGATGCTCCATTGACTATCATTCCATCTGTCAATAAAACAGTTTCGTTTTAATTGTGAAACTGCCAGTCTTGAGTAAGGTAGAAAATGAATCACCATGTAGTTTAATGCATTTTTGCATTCTTCTGCTCAAGCAAAAATATAACAGATGGCCATAAATTTAGGGAAGCTTAATGAATTGGCAAGTTATAACATAAGTAGCTTGGAAGGAAGTAAATTAAACGCATATTAACAAAGGAAGAAAAATCCTCAAACACACTATTTTGGACATGGAACACATTATAATTTATGATTTCTGTTTTCTTTTAATTATTATTTCCTTGATATGGTTAATTTTAAAAAGTTAAATTCACATAAATATAACTTCTTAAAAAAAATTTTTTTAAGACATGGTGCTTTTCAGCCAAAAAAAAAAAAGATGTTCAGTTATACCTGATCTGCAGATTACCCCTCAATTTACTAGTTTGACTTTCTAGAGGCACAGTGCCAATTGCTTTGCAGGCAACTTGGAAAGTTCAGGGTTCAACTGTAAATAGCACTGATTGAGAGAGCCTCTGGGGCAGAAAATGCATTCCCTAGGATGGGACTGAGTCATATAAATCCTTATTGAATTTTGCTGTATATCCTCAAATAATTATAAAACATAGTAATTTTCTATGGAAATACCAGAGACATAGAAAGTGAGAGAGCATTCTTCAAGGGTTGGCTGATTTGTCGCTAATAGGCATTAATTTCTTTGTGATGTATTTTCAAGATTACATTTTCTCATACTAAACATGTATTTATTGACATACATACAGAAACTAGAAAAATGCCTGATGATTGTTTATAAAATGTTTTAAATAAGGCCCTGTACCCTTCTCCACAGCCAATCAAAAGCAGTTTTTTAGAGTAAGGATATATAGTATGAATATGATGAAGAAGTAAAGTTGAGTAAACTGCCAAAAATTGGGGAGGAAATGTTGATCTGTCACAAAGCTGTGCCAACTAGTTGTTAAACCTCCCAATGCAGAGAAGCCACAAAGAGATCAATAGAGACCTTCATGTTCTTCACATCAGGACTATATGTTAGTGTATTTATCTTAAGCATAGATAATTTGCAGTGCTTAGTAATTAGTGAGAATAATTCACATGCTTGGCAACTTACAGATCATTTCTCAAAAGTGTTTCCAAAATAAAAGTAAGTAGGTCTTATCACAAAGATGATTTCATAGTTCTACAAGAAGCAAAAAAGTAGAAAACTTCAATATGATAAAGACTGCAAAGTGTCTATAGAATACTATGATATTGATGTTAGTTTCAATTTGAGAGAATCAGTTCAGCAATATGGCAGATATGGAATCAGTTGCAAAGAGTCGGACACGACTGAGCAACTGAACTGAACTGAACTGAATGAGAAAATGCCAACAAGTAGTTGTAGACAGTGAGACACATTACTTTTTCAGTGAGCTTAGCAAGAAATGGCAGAAGAAAGAGATGAAAAGATGTTTGTGATCAGACTTTAGCATATCTTGGGTAGAAGGAGCATTTTAAAGGGGCATAATTAGTTAAGATCTCGCTGTATATTAGGTTTGACTGAGATGCTGGGAAGACTATCCTTGGTTGCAGTTTTGGGAGAGGTGGTTTTCCCCTTTCATTAAGAATTTTCATATTTTTCTTGAGGCCTGATTTTATACATATTTCAACAATGTTAGGTACAATACCCTTGCGCTTTGGTAATTATGAAAAATATTTTATAAAAAATGTGATACATTTAGGACTGGACAGAGAAAATATCCACCCCCTCCATAGAACATTCATGTTAGAATCTCAGAAATATATTTGAATATTCTATGGAATTAGCATTTACAAAAATCAAAGTGTCGTATATACCTCCAATCACCTTACCCCCACTAAAATATAGAATCACTGTATAGATGAACTTTGTATCTAAACATAAAATTTTATACAGCACAGGAGGTTACTTACTAGAAAGTGAACTTATTAATAAGCATATTTATTTTTAAAAATCCCCAGTGGACCTACAACAAATGAAAGGAGCAATAAAGTATAACCTGGGAGTTTCTAAAAAGCTTCTGTCCTCTCAGTTGGAAAAAAAGTAGATCCTTTTATTTTACTCAAACTTCAGCATCACTTGGATTTAACTATGTATATTTTTAGGCTTTAAAAATTTCTTATAGTACACAAGGCAATGGAAAATTTTTTTAATTTTTTCTTTGATGTCTGGTTTAAAGATAACAAAGAGATACCAATAAAAATAAAATTGTAAAGAGTAGTTGTTGTTCAAACCTTTAAGGATATTGGAAACTTAGAAAAAAATATGCTAAATACCTTTATGTTGTTTAAGCAAAGCTTATTTTTAAAAAGAATTTAAATTTACAACATTAATCTAAAGATTACAATGTAAAATATAACCCTGTTAATAAACCATCAAAAATACATGTTTTTTTTTATTTTTAAACATCTATAGATCTGTTTAAAGTAATATAATTTAAAAGCATTTACCAAACTTTCTCCATGGTCTTAAGCTTGCAGCCAAAAGACAACACATATTGTCTCTCATGTGTTGTGTTGTATTGCAATTCTTGTGGTTGTTCAGTCACTCAGTCATGTCCAACTCTTTGTGACCCTAGGTACTATAGCATGACAGGATTCCCTGTCCTTTCAATCTCCCTAAGTTTCCTCAAACTCATGTCCATTGAATCAGTGATACCGTTCAACCATCTCATCCTTTGTTATCCCTTTCTCCTCCTGCCTTCAGTCTTTCCCAGCATCGGGGTTTTTTCCAATGAGTAGGCCCTTAGCATCAGATGGCCAAAGTATTGGAGCTTCAGCTTCAACATCAGTCCTTCCAATGAATATTCAGGATTGATTTCCTTTAGGATTGACTGCTTTGATATCCTTGCTACCCAAGGGACTCTCAAGAGTCTTCTCCAACACCACAGTTCAAAAGCATCAATTCTTCAGCACTCAGCCTTCTTATTAGTCCAACTCTCACATCTGTACATGACTACTGGAAAAAATGTAGCTTTGACTATGCAAAACTTTGTTGGCAAAGTGATGTCTCTGCTTTTTTAATACACTGTCTAGGTTTGTCATAGCTTTTCTTCCAAGCAGCAAGCATCTTTTAATTTCATGGCTGTAGTCACTATCTGCACTGATTTTGGAGCCCAAGAAATTAAACTATCTCTGTGTTTATTGTTTCCCCATTTATTTGCCATGATGTGATAGGACTGGGTGCCATGATCTTAGTTTTTTGAATCTTGAGTTTTAAGCCAGCTTTTTCGCTCTCCTCGTCCACCTTCATCAAAAGGCTCTTTAGTTCCTCTCCACTTTCTGCCATAAGAGTAGTGTCATCTGCATATCTGAGGTTACTGATAATTCTCTGGCAATCTTGATTCTAGCCTGAGCTTCATCCAGCCCAGCACTTTGCATGATGTACTCTGCATACAGGTTAAATAAGCAGGGTGACAATATACAGCCTTGACATACTCTTTCCCAATTTGGAACCAGTCTGTCGTTCCATGTCCAGTTCTAACTGCTGCTTCTTGACCTGCATGCAGATTTCTCAGGAGACAGGTAAGGTGATCTCTTCTTATCTCTTTAAGAATTGTCCACAGTTTGTTGNGGGTGACAATATACAGCCTTGACATACTCTTTCCCAATTTGGAACCAGTCTGTCGTTCCATGTCCAGTTCTAACTGCTGCTTCTTGACCTGCATGCAGATTTCTCAGGAGACAGGTAAGGTGATCTCTTCTTATCTCTTTAAGAATTGTCCACAGTTTGTTGTGATCCACACAGTCAAAGGTTTTTGTGTAGTCAATGAAGCAGTTGCTTTTTTGGAATTCACTTTTTTTTCTGCCATCGAACAGATGTCGGGAATTTGATCTCTGATTCCTCCGCCTTATCTAAATCTAGCTATTACATCTGGAAGTTCTCATTTCATGTACTGTTGAAGCCTAGCTTGAAGTATTTTGAGCACTACCTTGCTAGCATATGAAATGAGTGCAATTCTATAGTAGTTTGAACATTCTTTGGCATTACCCTTCTTTGAGATTGGAATTAAAAATGACATTTTCCAGTCATGTGGCCACTGCTGAGATTTCCAAATTTGCTGGCATATTGAGTGCAGCACTATTAATAGCATCATCTTTTAGGATTTGAAATATCTCAGCTGGAATTCCATCCCCTCCACTAGTTTTGTTTGTTGTAATGCTTTCTAAGGCACACTTGACTTCACACTCCAGGATGTCTGGCTCTAGATGAGTGTTCACATCGTTGTGGTTATCCAGATCATTAAAACTATTTTTTTTTTTTGGTATAGTTCTTCTGTGTATTCTTGGCACCTCCTCTTAATATCTTCTGCTTCTGTTAAGTCCGTACCATTTCTGTCCTTTATTGTGCCCATCTTTTCATGGAATGTTCCCTTGGTAGCTCTGATTTTCTTAAAGAGATCCTTAGTCTTTCCCATTCTTTAGTTTTCCTCTATTTCTTTGCACCNGTAATGCTTTCTAAGGCACACTTGACTTCACACTCCAGGATATCTGGCTCTAGATGAGTGTTCACATCGTTGTGGTTATCCAGATCATTAAAACTATTTTTTTTTTGTATAGTTCTTCTGTGTATTCTTGGCACCTCCTCTTAATATCTTCTTCTTCTGTTAAGTCCGTACCATTTCTGTCCTTTATTGTGCCCATCTTTTCATGGAATGTTCCCTGTAGCTCTGATTTTCTTAAAGAGATCCTTAGTCTTTCCCATTCTTTAGTTTTCCTCTATTTCTTTGCACCATTCACTTTAAAAGTCTTTCTTATCTCTCCTTGCTATTCTTTGAAACTCTGCATTCAGATGAGTGTATCTTTTCTTTTTTTTCTTTGTCTTTGTCTCTTCTTTTCTCAGCTGTTTGCAAGACATAGTCAGACAACCATTTTGCCTTTTTGCATTTCTTTTCCTTAGAGATCATTTTGTTCACTGCCTCCTGTGAAATGTTATGAACCTCTGTCCATAGTTTTTCTGGCACTCTGTCTATCCGATCTAATCCTTTGAATCTATCTGTCACTTCCACTATATAATTACAAGGGATATGATTTAGGTCATCCCTGAATGGCCTAGTGATTTTCCCTACATTCTTCAATTTAAATCTGAATTTTGCAATAAGGAGTTCACGATTTGATCACAATCAGTTCCTGGTCTTGTTTTTGCTGGCTATATAGATCTTCTCCATCTTCAACTACAAAGAATATAATCAATCTGTTTTTGGTATTGACCATCCTGTGATGTCCATGTGTAGTGTCTTCTCTTGTGTTGTTGGACAAGAGTGTTTGCTATGACCAATGTGTTTTCTTGGCAAAACTCTTGTTAGCCTCTGCCCTGCTTCATTTTGTGCTCCAAGGCCAAACTTGCCTGTTACTCCAGGTATCTCTTGATTTCCTAGCTTTGCATTCCAGCCCCCTATGATGAATTTGTTGTAATTAGAAGTCACTAATTCTCTCTGAAATTCAGTGTTCTCATCTGCAAAATAGGAAGATGATATGTTTTCTTAGAAGGACTGCTATGAAGACCTAATAAGAAAATGTGAGAGAAACACATTTAAATATTGCAATAAAACTTAAGATATGACTGTTATTAGAGCATTTATTATTTTCTCCAAGAAAAGAAAACTTCTTGAAGTATTTATACATTTATGAAATAGATTATATTTAAAATTCTAGTCATAAGCATTAAATTTCCACAAAGGAAAAACATATGTATTGGAAAAACATCTAGCAAAAACAGTCATCTACACAATAATATTTATGGAATGCTAGATGCTATGCTGGGCTTCTTGGATGACTCATTGGTAAAGAATTCCCATGTCAAGCAGAAGATTCCTGGGTCAGAAAAATCCCCTAGAGAAGGAAATGGCAACCTACTCCAGTATTCTTGCCTGGGAAATCCCATGGACAGAGCGGCCTGGTGGGTTATACTCCATCGAGTCACAAAGGAGTCAGATATGACTTAGCAACTCAACAACAGCAGCAGGGTCCTGTGCTGAGGATAAAATTGTGAACAAGATAGACTTGAATTTTTCCCTTATCAAGTTTATGATGTAAATCAGAACCTGTAGCAGGGGTAATTTGATTCATATTAAAATATGTATTTCCAAACCAATCACAGATATACTTAATCAGAATCACTGATAATGAAACTTGGGAATCTACATTTTCAAAAAGCATTGTGAGAAATTCTTAAGCATACTAAAGTTTGACATCAGTACTCCACAGTTTACAAAGGAGTTTCTTTGGAGTATGATTTGTTTTATAGTGGCCTAATAAACTGGTAGCTGTTTTTTCTTTTTTCTGTTAAGCGATAACACCAGTTACCAACTAGAAAGAGTACGGTATCACGGAAATAGGTCAAGTCTGAAAATATGCATTCTGTCAAAGAAGTATGGGCAAGTTAAATAATAAAGGAAAATTGAGTACAAGAACATTGCAATATGCATTCAGCTTCACTGGGGGGGAAAGGTGCGAGAATATTATGCACTGGCATGAGGTAGTTGAATAGTACTTAGGACTTTGGTGGTGAGTTTGGTCGATATGATTGAACCATCTGTGTTTACTAATTGGCGATTATTGAATTTGGACTTCTAGTCTCTCAATACACAAGGAAACTATCTTTCTTAATGATTATATTTCAAAAGGATGGCCCCAGTTTCTTGAAAAAACCAACATTCCTGGGTTGGAAAATTGACAGGATACTGGAAGAAGATTTACATGGCAAAGGACAAAGAAATAAATTACAATTGCAAGTATCTAAAGTAAATACTCTAAGAAATGGGAGGATAGGGACCTAGAGTCAATGAGAAATCTAATGTTTAGTCTAACTGAAAGACACGTTAAGGCTGGTGTCCATCAGATTTACTACTGTCTCTGTCACTAACTGTGAATTTGAACAAGCAATGTTCTCTCTTATGACCAGGACAATGAGGTTGTTTGATTGCAGGGTGTCTATTACAAAGTCGAATGCAAGAAATCTATGTTTCAAACGCTGTTATTTAGCCGTTNACTACTGTCTCTGTCACTAACTGTGAATTTGAACAAGCAATGTTCTCTCTTATGACCAGGACAATGAGGTTGTTTGATTGCAGGGTGTCTATTACAAAGTCGAATGCAAGAAATCTATGTTTCAAACACTGTTATTTAGCCGTTATGAACTACTGTTGTCTTACTGGTTTTTAAAATATTCAAACAGTTTTGAAATTGTTTTCAAATAGCCTCTGGTCTTTCTCTGAGACTCCCAGACTTTCCCAACCTAAAATCAATGCTTCTTGGACCCTACTTCAATACTAGGGTCATGTCCATCAGATATTTGTTAAATGTTTTGAATATCACTTCTTTATGTTACAGTTTACACTCAGTCATAAAATGACTCTAATGAAAAAGAGCATTATCAAAAAAGGAATTCTTAAGATTTAAATATGTCATATTTCTCTGAGAATCTATACCAGCCATTGTGAATTCTCTATATTCTCTACAAGTCTTTGATATTTA
>SJYV01006757.1:203786-328775 GCA_006410875.1 Neotragus pygmaeus
ACCACCATCCATCTCAAGAAATTTTTCATCATCCCAAACTGAAACTCTGTACCCATTAAACAGTAACTCTTCATTCTCTTCTCCTCTCAGCCCTGGCAACCACTATTCAATAGTCTATGTCAATGAATTTGACTAGTCTAAGTACTTCATATGTTGCAGAAGGAAATGGCAACCCACTAGTCTGTGGGGTCACAAGAGTTGCACACAACTTAGTGACTAAACCATTTTCATCACGTACTTCATATAAGTAGAACTGTACAATATTTGTTCTTTTGTAACTGATTTTCACAGTATAGGGTCTTCAGGTTTCATCCATGTAACAGCATATATCAGAATTTCCTTACTTTTATAGGCAGAATATATTCCATTGTATGTATATGCTACATTTTGCTTATCCATTCGTACGTTGATGGACACCTTGTTTACCTCTACCCTTTGACTATTGTGAATATGCTGCTATGAAAACAGGTGGGCAAAAATCTGTTTGAGTTTCTGCTTTCACTTCTTTTAGGTATGTACTCTGACATGAAAGTTTTGAATCACATGACAAATGCACATTTAATTTTGTGGGGAACCACCATACTGTCTTCCAGAGAAGCTGCACCATTTTAAGTACCCTCCAGCAATGTGCAAACATTCCAGTTCTTCCATACTTTCACGAACACTTGATATTTTCTGTTTTTATAGTAAAGTTGTTTTATAAATGCTTTATAACTCTATAGCATTATGCCTTTCCTCTAGTAGTCTTCCACAAGCATTTATTGAATTAGTGAATGATGTTATATCTTCAGTTCACTGATAACTTCTGGCCTTGTAGCAAGGTATTTTTTAAATACAGCATCCATGGGCATCAGAATCACTTGTGTAGTCTTCAAGAAAGCAGATTCTCGAGGCCCCATTCCACACCAACTGGGGTTTTAGGACTCTGCAATTTTCACAGCATCTCAGATGATTTAGGTGCATGATAACAGTAGGAATCAGTGCATTTGGCCAGATTGTAAACCCTAGAATGTGGGACTAATCCTTTCTAGCCCTTTGGCAGCTTCACAAGGTAAACTCTAAAACTGTTTTCCTTTATATTATGAACACTGAGATATGTATTTATGTGTATTTCAAACCTCACAAGAGCAAGTTTTGGATGGTTGTTTTTCTACCCATGGATTCTCTATGTGAGAGTGTAGAAGCCTGCCTGTGGCAGAACATGAGGTTTGTGCTAAATAACAGGTATTGTCTGGTACCCAGCCTGCTTGGTATAATCCATGAAACATTTAATAATATCTTCTCTTATTAAATACCAGTTATCTACATCCTACAGACAGTTTCCAGGATGTTGGAAGATCAGTCCTTTGACTGTGGATGGGTTTTTGTTCTATACAATTTGAAAACAAAAGCTGCTTCAATCAGCCTTTACCTGGCAAACCTTGTAAGCTGAGTACCCAGCACAAGCAGGGGTTATGGTCGAAAGTGCACTTCTCTCTCCCATGACTTACTAAATAATGTAGCTCCCAGAGCTAGCTATGAGAGATTTGGTGTCTTGTAACCGCTATCTAGCAACGTATGTCCATCATGCTTGATGTTCATTAGTTAGATGAGATCAGTGAGTTAAAGAACTGTTAAATTTGTGTTTTCCTTTAATGGATATGTAACTGTGGTAGCCAACTCACAGGACAGGAACTTGACAGAAAAGAACATGACGGTAAGATAAGCTTATTGCTAATATACAACTTCACAAATTCTTTTAATAACTTGTCTTAGCTAGGTGCTTTGCCAGTTCTTTTAATAAATGTGAATGAGGAGGTAAAAAAAAGAATAATAAACAAATGCATTATTCCTATCTTTTTCTTCATGTATATGAATTATGCATGTATCTTGTTAGTGGCAAATTAAGTAAAGTACTAATTTTAGGTACATTTTCAGAAGGAAAACTAATTGACAATCTGTTTTGATGAAGTTAGAATACCAAAAAAAAAAAAAAAATTAATGGAATCTGCAACATCTAATATTAAAGCTTAAGTCAGATTTTTTTTTAATAGTCTTTGAAACTCTTGATTTATTTCTTTCAAATTCTTGTCAGGAAGATGTTCAGCAACTATTCACCAAAACTAATTAAAAGTTCCCTCGCCAAAATAGCTCAATTAATTTTTTGACAAATATTTTTTGTCAATCTCATTGTCATAAGATTTTTTTCTCTGAAAAAATGAGTACTGTCTGAGAATATTCAAAGTCAGGACAAAAATACTGAATGCTGGACAAAAGAAATATAACCAAAAGAGAAAAATAAATTACACTAATATTGGTATTATAAACCTAATGCTAGGGATTCTTACACATTTTGGAAGGTGCTAGTTTCAAATATTTCCCTAATCTTAACTTGCTTTCTACAGTTGCAAGACTGAGGATTTCCTTGCCAGAGAATCTGGCTCAGTGACAACAGAAATTTGGCATGATCTTAGAAACCTTTTGTTTTGTACTTTGAAACTACAATTTGCTGATGTTGATATGCCTTACAATTTTCTTATGTTCTGTCATCTTGTTGGCTCATTAGCTACTGTGTTAAAGGAGGCTAGTATTATATTGCAAAATATTTTCCCTTTCCATGCATATAGCTGTAGTTACGAAAGATGAGACACCCGCTAAAAAAAGTTCTACCATATAATACATTTTTATTCTAATCTGATTTTTTTATTATTAAATTGATAGAGACTTCATTTGATTGACAGAGTTTTCTAAGTTTGTTTGGTGTGAAAATAGCTAAATGTATGTGAAAACATGTTTTTTTACTGTAGTGGTATTTTAGGGCTTCAGAAGAAGCCCAGATTCTACTCTGATCCCTGAAATGCAGTGCTTAACAGGGTGGTGCCTGTTGGGAAAACAAAAGATTTAGAAACCAGTAGAAATAATTGCATGCAAACAGGCATTTATTTTTAAAAAGCAAGTTGATTTATGTAAAAATTCTTGTATGAAACAGCTTTGTCATGCAATCCAAACCCTCTGCAGCATGCTGTGTTCAGAACTTCAAAATAAACATTAAATAATTGGATAGAGTAAACAGGGTTAAATAACCCCCTGAAGAACTCCACCTTCCTGTATCTGGCAAAAGGCTTCCCATCCAGGTCCCCATAGGAAATATGTTGAAGAGGCTTCCCAAGTTCCTGAAGTCAGATTTGTATCCATCATAATGTTTGGCTGGTTACTTGATGTGAAGTGCCATGAATTTTGAACAATGGAAATGACATCACTTGCAGTCAGACTCAAGCATCATTTCATAGAAGCAATATAAATATATATACATAACCACAGAGGGAAAAAGGAATGATTGCATGCTGATTCTAGGGAGGGTTTGGTAGTATTGTAATTTAAAACAGAGATGACTGCAGTAAACTGACTCTTGGGTTTAAATTACCTTCAATGGCTTTTCTCTGCTGCATGAAAACTGAGAATATTTGAATTTGATGCTATAAATATTAGAGTAATAGGTGGGAGATTTTTAAATATTTCAGAAAAATCTGTAACTGTTTCAAAAGGCATCATTTTTTTTCTCTCCCAAGGAAGGAGGTAGACAATTTAAAGTTGCTAAAGACAGTATTGTTTTTAAGTGTGGGAAAGTCAACTTCCTCAAATTTCAATACACTAACACAATTATTTTTACTTTTTAAAATGCTTTCAGTTCTTGAACATATGGATGTATTTTGAATTAATGAAATACATTTACTTTCATGTGTTTATTTGCTAAATGTTATACTGTAATAACTTTACAATGTTATAATGTTATGTTATTTCAATATTTTGATGCTACCTTCCTATTTACTAGTTCAAATGGTCACATAATTTCACTGTGTAGCTGAACTATAACATTCCTTTATGCTTTGAACTTTAGGATTTTCTTTTATAATGACTATAAAAATGCTGGAAGAGACATTTGCATATAAAGAGGGTTCTTCTATTAAATTACTACTTCAGGATAAATTTTCCATTTTGCCAAAATTATCAGCACTTTTGTCACCCTTGCTATATATCAGGCTGTTCAAAATTTTTCACTTACTATGATTCTATAATAATAATCATATGTCTTTTAGATCTGGAAGTGTGTTTCAAATTGATAAATAACTCTGCTTTAAATTTGAAACACTCTTAGAACAAAATTATACCAAAGCATGTTTCTAAATACAAGAAACAAGAGTTATGATTTACAAGAAGTGTTAGTAAATCAACCATATAAGACTATTTACAAAGCTTATTTAAAATTTGACTTCAGGGAATTTCAGTAGAACGGGAAAGCATTTGGCAATTTTTCTTCTCACCAAGAGTTGCCCAGAGACTTCATTTTTCTTTGAGCAGATTGGTGTGCTTGACAGACAAAAATCATTGTTGTTTGTGACACGTGCCACACACCTTATATATCACATAGTGTTATAGTTACATATTATATTATGTATTATTATAGCTATATACTATAATTATATTCATAAATAAACTCAATGTAACAATAATAGAGGCAGGAGATAATTCTTACAGAGATCACAGGGTATAAGAACATTTTTGTAAGTGTTCAGTTGTTAATGCCTTGATGACTTAATCTTGGTTAAGGTTTTCCTGTCCTTGCTTAAAAATTCTCCCTCTATACACCTGATACTCTTTTATATAAGACAGCAAGCAGATCACTGGGTAGCAACAAGAACTAAAGACTTTGGAATCCTCATGTGAATGTTAGCTCATTTATACAATACACTAAACCTTGACAAATTTTATCTCTGTCAGTTCATACAAACTATTACTCTTTTTATTATTGTTTCACAATAGATTTGAAAGTGTGGACTTCAGATCACCTTCCTTAAAATGCTAATCAGTTTATTAAATGGCAACCCACTCCAGTATTCTTGCCTGAAAAACCCCATGGACAGAAGAGCCTAGTGGGCTACAGACCACAGGGTTACAAAGACTCAGACATGGCTGAGTAACTGAGTGTGCCCACGCGCGCGCACACACACACACACACACACACACACACACACACACACACGGATTTTTGCCTTATGTCAACACTTTCCAAAATGGCTTTGATGAAAGATAACACTTAAGGATGTTAGGAGCAGTTTATGATAAAAGGTCCTTTGCTTAAATAAGGACACCCTGAATTGCTTAGGCTTCTTTTTGTCTCAAAGATTTTTCAACAGCCTTTAATTTAAAAGTTCACATTATAGCTCTCTCAGAACAGTATGGATATTAAGTTTCTTTAACTTATTTGTCTAGATAATACTTGCTGTAATGTTTTCTGTAAAATGTCATGGAAGACTATAGAGTTCAATGGGACACTTTAAGGGCAATGCCTCCATCTGCCATGGTGACTGCCATTTCCTCACCAGGGAATATAGGAAGAAGAGTTATTCCCAGCCATACCACATCCCAGCGCACTTAGTCACAAGGGGGACAGTGGCATGCATCATGACAATACTGAAAACATGTGGCCTCGTGACCTACCTGTTGGAGTTAGATAGTGGATATTTCTTATTGAGGGCTTCTCAGATGGCTCAGTGGTAAAGAATCTGCCTACCAAGGAGACACAGTTTCTATCCCTGCGTCAGGAATATTCCCTACAGAAGGAAATGTCAACCCACTCTAATATTCTTGCCTGGGAAATCCATGGACAGAGGAGCCTGGCACGCTACAGTTTGTGGGGTTTCAAAGAGTCAAACGTGACAGCGACTAAACAGCAGCATCTCTTACTGAGCAAGAGTATTATGCCAGTGTGTAATCAGCAAATACAAACCAAGTACAGGTTAAACAGCAAAAGTTTAATATAAAGAATTAACAGCCACAATAAAAGTGTAACCATAATATATAAGGAAATACTATATGGTACCCTAGGGCTGAGGGAGAGTAACCAAGGAAGGACAAACTCGACAAGAGTTCAGAACCCCTTGGAGAAGGTATGGCTCAGCCCCTAAAAAAGCAGAGTGGAGAGGCTTGCTGGTTTAGCTAGGCTGGAGCTGCTCTGGAGTTTCTAAACAAGCAATTGGCCACCCTTCAGGGTGCAGCCTGAATGGGTGATCAACAGCTGGCAGCAAGGAAATGCAGTGGTAATAAGTGTGTCTATCTGGGCAAGAGACTTCAGAGGACAAAACTGTGCAGGAGCTGGCCGAGGAAACAGCAGATGGGTGTTATCTCCTGTGTTACGGACCGGCTGCACGCAGGCTGCTCCTAGAATCAACAGCTGCTCCCTGTGTGACCCTCCAGGACACAGGCAGCTATGGGATTTGTTTCTATCCTGAGAGGACTGTGGAAAGATTATCCCCAGGCTAAGGCTATAAGATCATGAGTGGTGGCATTTGATGTCTGTGACTGGACAAGCTCCACTGAGTGTTCTCACATTCTCCTAACCCCTGACACAGCAGCCATGCAAGAACTTCTCTTCTTCCTACAGTGTCCCTCTGGCGCCCTCTACTGAGAATGCTAAACGTTGTAAAGAAGAAATGCTTAAAGGGATTTAGTCATTTGTCGTTCAGCGGCGTAGTAGTCCGATTCCTTGCAACTTCACGGACTGCAGCACGCCAAGCTTCCCCATCCTTTGCCATCTCCTGGAGCTTGCTCAAACTCATGTCCATTGAGTCGGTGACAGTGATGGTGCATTTATCATGGTGCATATATTGAATGGTACACCTTGAGGTGAGAGGCAATAAATTGACAACCGATGTAGCTTACCATTCGTAATAGTGACCTCTGTAGCAGAGTACTTAACCACTCTCTGTCACTGCACAAGGTGAAATGCTGATATTTCTATGTTTCTAATCCTTCGCAAGTAAACTAAAATCTGGAGGAATTACTACCAAATCACTGTTTTATTTTTTTTGATTTTCAACATCTTCAGCTCAGTTCAGTTCCTCAGTTGTGTCCGAGTCTTTGCTACTGCATGGACTGCAGCATGCCAGGCTTCTTGTTCATCGCCAGCTCCCAGAGTTTACTATTTTATTTTGAAATTATTCTAGGTTCACAGGAAGTTGCAAACATAGTGCAAAATGAGCTTATGTACCTCATTACTATAGGATATTCTCAAAAGCAGGAAATCAATATAGACACAATGTGTGTGTGTATATATACATATATATTTTCATGCCATTTTATCACATGTAGACTTTTGTACTTTCATTATAGCTGTTAATTGTTTACAACCAAAGCAAGAAAGATATGGAATGTTTCACCCACTCACAGATCTTTTGCTTCAGTCAACCCACCTGACTCCTATATTCATAACCTCTGGCAGCCACTAATCTATTCCACATATCTATAATTTTTCAATTTCATGAATGTTATATAAATATAATCATACACTATGTGAATTTTTTTGAGATTAATTTTTCACTCAGTATAATGTCCATATATAGTTAGCTAACAATTTTTATCTACTCTGCAATCTCTGTCTTTTAATTAGTCTTTTTAGACCATTTATATTTTATACAATAATATTACTGGGCCTCCCATTTTATTTTGTTTTATCTTATTCCCTCCGCTTTTTGTTTCTCTTTAGTTTTTTCATGCCATCTGTGAGTTATTTGAATAGCTCTTGGAATTTATTTTGATTTATTTATAGTGCATTTTAATGTATTTCATATGTGATGGATTTTTTAAGTGCTTTCTGTAGGTCTCACATTATACACATATAACTTAA
Source organism: Neotragus pygmaeus (assembly GCA_006410875.1). NCBI lineage: Eukaryota > Metazoa > Chordata > Mammalia > Artiodactyla > Bovidae > Neotragus > Neotragus pygmaeus. Next base: position 211,450 of record SJYV01006757.1, read on the forward strand.
CACAATCTATTGGTCTCAACAATCTCCCAGCTTGAGTGAAATGTAGAAACTTTACCTTCTTTATCCCTACATTATTGCTAGTCCATAATATAATTGTCTCAAATAAATCATCTCCATATATTAAGTACCACATCAGATAGTGTTATACTTATTGCATCAACCATCAACATATTTTGGAATATTCAAGAGGAGAAAGTCTATGATTTTGCTCTTTGCATTGTTCCTTCATTCCTGATGTTCCAAAATTTCTTCTTTTATAGTTTTTTTGTATTTTAAGAACTCCCTTAGTCATTCTCTTAGGGTAAGTTTGATGGTAATGAACTCTCTTAGTTTTTCTTGAGAATATTGTCGCTTTGCCTTCATTTCTGAAGGTTAATTTTGGTAGAGATATAATTTGGGGTTGACAGTCATTGACAGCACTTGGAAAATATTTTGTCACTTCCTCCTGAACTTCATGGTTTCTGATGAGACGTTCACTATCATTCAAATTGTTTTTCCTCTATAGGTAAGATTTCATATGTTTCTTACTGATTTCAACATTTCTGTTTTTTTCAAAATTTCGTTTTTCTGAAATTTTATTTTGATGTGTCGCAGGGATTCACTCAACTTTTTTTACTGTCTTTTTTTTTTTTTTTACTATATCTTACTATGCCTTTTCATATGTTTTGTTATCTAAAAAGTTAGAAAATTTTTATCCATGTTGTCNACAGAAGAGGAATTGGCCTTGAAAGTCCCCTTCTCAGAAATTGGAAGGAAGTAAACAAGGATGGGGCTTCCCAGGTGTTTCAGTGGTAAAGAATCCACCTGCCAGTTCAAGAGACTAGGGTTTAATCTCTGGGTTGGGAAGATGTCCTGGAAGAGGAAATGGCAACCCGCTTCAGTATGCTTGCCAGCAAAATCCCGTGGACAGAAGAGCCTGGCAGACTATAGTCAATGGGGTCAGACAGGACTGAGCACACAGGCATGCAGATAAGAATGGATAAAGATACTGTTTTGTTGGTGGGAACAGGAAATAAAAGTGACTGGAACATTGGTCAATCTCAGTTGTTGGAACGTGAGAGGTACAATCCTCTGAAGAACCTGTAGTATAGGTTGGAGCAGTAATCTCAGAATGAGAGGACAAGTAAAAATATTACCAAGCTACATTGAAAAACTCAGCTAAGTGTATTTAGGGTCCACAAAGTTGTGCTCATTGTGATTTTTTCCCCTGGTGGTCCAGTGGTTAGTGTATAAATTTATATTTTATGGGTCAAAACTATATTAATAAAATTAGGCATTTTTACTGTCTAAGAAGGAAGTAGTAATGACCATCAGATGAAACTTGGTAATAAGGTGTTCATGTTTTTACTCAGAGAACAGAATAGTAGATTCTGTTAATATTTAACAATGAAAACTTTTTGTGTTACCATATTTATTAAATAGTTATTAATGTTAATTTTGTTCACTTAAAAAAGCCATTTAATAACTACTTCTAAAAAACCAAACTGGATAATTTGCTTTGCTTTTTCTGAATAAAACAAAAGCTAATTTTAACCTATGAAAGGATCTGAGTTCTTCCATTAAAAAGTACCATATAAATTTGAAATACTAATTATGATAATTACATAATGAACCTAATAAGAGGTAGAACCTATATTATAAACTGCTTCTGCGTTTGTTTTGGATATCTACAAATATCCCATTGATTTTAATGGAATAATGTAGTTGTTCATGTTGAAGTCTTATTAAGACTTACTATAAATTCTGCATTGCTCTGATTTTCAGTTCAGTCGCTCAGTCGTGTCCGACTCTTTGCGACCCCATGAATCGCAGCACACCAGGCCTCCCTGTCCATCACCATCTCCCAGAGTTCACTCAGACTCAACGTCCATCGAGTCCGTGATGCCATCCAGCCATCTCATCCTCTGTCGTGCCCTTCTCCTGCCCCCAATCCCTCCCATCATCAGAGTCTTTTCCAATGAGTCAACTCTTCTCATGAGGTGGCCAATTTTAGGTTACTTTAATTTAGATACTGGAAGATTATATATAGGATTGAATTAAATCTTCTCTGTAAAATAACCCTTTACTCTAATTTTCTGGAACCTAGTCAAAATAAGGAAACAGTTGCTATAACCAGTGACACCAGGGACTTCCCTGGCTGTCCAAGGGTAAAGACTACACATTTCCGCTGCAGGGGGCAAGGGTTTGATCCTGGTCAGGAAACTAAGATCCTGCATGCCACGTGGACAAAAAAAGAGAAATTTCTTGAACTGAATAAAAATGAAAATATATCAACTTAAAAAATTATATGGGAAAGTAACAATTTTTTTGATAGACATGTTTCTTATAATAGGACTTAGAAAAATTATAAATTTATGCATGTGTAAATATCGACTATTTCACAACTAGTCTGAGTGGCCTGTGTTCTATGACCTTGATTCATGGGAGTAAACCTGCATTCATAATGACGATGCAAAATCAAATGTTTGCTTGAAATCACGAAAGACTTTGACTTTCCTGTTCATTACGTGATACTTGGTGTTAACTGTTAACTCTTATGAAATAGTCTGGAACGTGGTCAACAATGAAATGCATTAAGTTGATCTGCTGCTTTAATTGTTCAAGTTCAGTTTTGTTTTTTTTTAATGTTACATAATGTGCATTAGATGGCCTTTGGTACCAGTTTGATCTTTGAGTTTTCTACAGAGGTGTTATTTGAGAGCAAATCTAAACCTTTCAATTACAACATGACCTTTCCCTGAATGAATGCAATTCTATACCATTGGGTTATCTCATCTGGCTGGTAAAATTTATGTGCAACTTCATTTCTTTTCTCTTTTTAGCCAGGACTAAAAGAAGTGGTAGAATCCTGTCGAGGAAAAAATTTATTTTTTTCTACCAATATTGATGATGCCATTAAGGAAGCTGATCTTGTGTTTATTTCTGTAAGTATTTTCCTTTGCTGTGTGAGTTAATGTATTCTTGTCTGTATAGAAGTTTCATTGTAGTTTAATAATAAATCCAGTGGCATTAAGCCATAGCATTACTTAGTATAAAGTTGTCCAGTTGAATTCTGATTCTCACTAATTTTATCCAATAATTCACCAAACTCTGTGATCATCTGATCATTTCAGATCATTGAATAAATAAGTTCAGAGAAAGTTCTAGTCTGACATCTAGAATTAGGAAGTGTTGATAACTTCTGAGCACACATGAGCACACAGGGTGATAGTATATGTATTTCATTGTTTCTTGGTTCTACTGCTTGGTGTAGGTACGGTAAAAAAGAATCAGGTAAAGTTTACTGCAACTGTACAACCATCTTCTATCTAGATGAATTTATATTCCAAAAATGATTTTAAATTAATTATTTAGAACTTGGCATATCTTGATTAGGTTGTTAGGTTTGTCCATAAATAACTTCAGTTCATAATAGAATTTAACTGTTGTACCTTTGTAATTTAAAAAAGTAGAATCAATGCTTGGGAATACACTCTTGTAATCCAATATGTGAACCAAGGTAGCTTTTTTTTCTTGCTGTTTTGGTGACTCAAATATTCTGTGTGTGATGGTATAGTTATCACCAGGTGGTAGCTGAGCTAGGGTGTTATATGACTTAAGGCCTTTGTAGCATTATGGAGTAAGGGGAAAGCCAGTGGTGTGAGCTTGGACTGGGTTCCATGAGATAAAGAAACACCTGGGGCGTCCATAGAGTAGAGATGATGTTGAATTGATTATGTGTATCGAGGCAAAAGCAGTACTGTGAAGAAATATGAACTCCAAGAGAAAGTAGTAATGAAACCCTTGGTGAAACTGTGCTATGAATTCAGTCTTTCTTTTAAAAAAAAAAATTACTTCAGAGGAACTGGTGCCAGTTTTGTGACTCACCTATCCTTTGCTCAAGCTTGTAGAAGGTTAGAGTAGAGGCATGCTGCTGCTGCTGCTAAGTCGCTTCAGTCGTGTCTGACTCAGTGCGATCCCATAGACGGCAGCCCACCAGGCTCCCCCGTCCCTGGGATTCTCCAGGCAAGAACACTGGAGTGGGTTGCCATTTCCTTCTCCAATGCATGAAAGTGAAAAGTGAAAGTGAAGTCACTCATTTGTGTCTGACTCTTAGCCACCCCATGGACTGCAGTCCACCAGGCTCCTCTGTCCATGGGATTTTCCAGGCAAGAGTACTGGAGTGGGGTGCCATTGCCTTCTCCAATGCATGAAAGTGAAAAGTGAAAGGGAAGTCACTGAGTCATGTGCAACTCTCAGCGACCCCATGGACTGCAGCCCACCAGGCTCCTCCATCCATGGGATTTTCCAGGCAAGAGTACTGGAGTGGGGTGCCATTGGCTTCTCCGAGAGTAGAGGCATAGAAAAGGAGAAATTATTTGGGAGTATCTAGATGCTTGGAGAAAAGCAAGAAGTTACCTTAGTCCCAACATTTGGATAACCACAACCTAGAATGGGAATAGGGTACTTTTCTATAAGAAAAAGAAAATTTTTTTAAAAATCTATTTTTAAAGCAATAGAGTTCACCTTGGTGTGTTCTGGCAAAGACAGCTGATTATACACTCGCTTCTCTGCCAGTCTAGCTGAGCTCTCTTGACTCCCTTGAGTCTTTCCAAGCTATTGCTTTATGTGCCTGTTAGAGTTATTTTTGTGGTATGACTCCTACCTAGCTTTCATTTTTCTCTGCATCAGTTTTCTTAAAAACTGTGCTTGTTATATACTTTTCATTATGAAAAATAGCAAACTTATGCAAAAGATGGAACCAACAATATAATGAACCCCTAGTACCCATTCTCCATTGTCAACAGTCATCATGGTCATTCGTGATTTTTGTTTTCATAATTTTTTTGGCTGCTCCTCGGGGTATGTGGGATCTTTGTTCCCCCAACCAAGGATCAAACCCACACCCCTTCAGTGGAAGAATGGAGTCTTAACCGCTGGACCACCAGGGAAGTCCCCAGTCTTCTTTTATACTTCTCTCCCACCCTAGATTACCCAAATTATTTTTAGGCAAATTCCAGGTAGGAATAGTTTTATGCTATGGAATCAGTTTTCAATTGTTATCTTTAGAGCTCCTTTACCTGGGGAAACCATCTGATCATCCAGCATGTCTCACGTTGTCTTATCAGTCGTTTTCTCCCTTCTGTGCGCCACCGCACCCTGACTTCCCATACGTAAGTCTTTTCCTAAGTTGTTCCATGCATATAAACAAACTTTCCTCATGCTTTTCACACCTCATCTAAATCTTCATATTTTGATTTATTTTGGTTTCATTCTTTTATTTGGTCTCCCATTAAGTCATAAGCTTGTCAAGAGAAGAAAATTGGTGCTACTTACTGGTTCAAACATTATTCGTATATAGAAGTTTGGACTTCGCAGAGTATTTTCACTTTTATGTGAATGTTATGAAACTCATGAGTTAGATTTTAGAGAATGTGTTATTCTCATTTTCCAGTGAGGTCATTGAGACAAAGGCAGCCGTACTTCCCCACAGTTACATGATACAGCTAAGCCAAAACTAAATGGCTGGACTTTGAACTCATGGTTTATTTTTCTTTCTATATGATAGTCTTTGTCTGCATAGTATTCTGTATCCTGGAGGTGCTAGACAATTTCTAGTTCTAAATAGCCAAGAAAGCATTTGTGAATGACACTGCAGACATTTATAAAAACTTATTGATATAGGTTTATAAAAAAAGGAGAGTACAAGGAGTTTTAAGTTTAGTTTTAAAGACTAGGATAATATGTTACATATAATCAAGAGAAGAAGTAAGAGAGAACTTACATTTCATTGCAGTCCATGAGCTCCTTTTGGAGTCTCCTTCATCTTTATATCTCCAGTCTTAGCTTAGTGAAGTGAAGGTGGAAGTCACTCAGTCGTGTCCGACTCTTTGTGACCCCACGGACTATACAGTTCATGGAATTCTCCAGGCTAGAATACTGGAGTGGGTATCCTTTCCCTTCTCCAGGGGATCTTCCCAACCCAAGGATCAAACCCAGGTCTCCCATATTGCAGGAGGATTCTTTACCAGCTGAGCCACAAGAGAAGCCCAAGAATACTGGAGTGGGTAGCCTATCCCTTCTGTAGTGGATCTTCCTGACCCAGGAATCAAACCGGGGTCTCCTGCATTGCAGGTGGATTCTTTCCCAACTAAGCTATGAGGGAAGCCCATATGAGCTATGTGGGAAGCCTAGTCTTAGCTTAGACCCTGCCTATCCTGCTATCCTGACTCCGACACATATATAGTAGCTTCTCAATAGCAATGTAGAAATGTAATGAGTGACTTCTCCAGCTACTTCAAGCTGTTCCCTAAGGTATTATATTTATAAAATGTATTATTTCTGTGGAACTAAAAGAGGGTGAAACCAGGGCTTCTGATGATGTTAACTTCCTACTTGACTAGTCAGTTGATGGTCCAGGGTGTATTTGATATAAGTGAACATTTCAAAGATACTTTGTTCTTAATTCTGTATACTTTCATCAGGTGAACACGCCAACCAAAACTTATGGAATGGGAAAAGGCCGTGCAGCAGATCTGAAGTATATTGAAGCTTGTGCTAGACGCATTGTGCAAAACTCACACGGGTACAAAATCGTGACTGAGAAAAGCACGGTCCCAGTGCGGGCAGCAGAAAGTATTCGTCGAATATTTGATGCAAACACGAAACCCAACTTGAATTTACAGGTATGGAAAAGGAAGCATTCGAATCTGGCCTTCTTATGTGAAATCAGTGCTTTGCGTTGTCCATAATTAATGCTAGCTTAAAGCTGTGCTTTGCATTGGGATTTTAGGTGCTGTCCAACCCTGAGTTCTTGGCAGAAGGAACGGCCATCAAGGACCTGAAGAACCCAGACAGAGTACTGATTGGAGGGGATGAAACCCCAGAGGGCCAGAGAGCTGTGCAAGCACTGTGTGCTGTGTATGAGCACTGGGTTCCCAGAGAAAAGATCCTCACCACTAATACTTGGTCTTCAGAACTTTCCAAACTGGTTAGTATGTAGCACTCAACTCTCTATTAAATTTAAGCCAAGGACTTATTTCTCTTAACGCTGATAAGCTACCTAGGTACTTTTTAAATAAAAGATATGCTTATGAAGATAATATTCTTGTGTATGATGAAACAATTTCATAAGGGGATCAAGTATTTCGGTATGAAATATTTCAGAATATGTAAAAGAAAATAGAGTATACTAAAATACTAATTTTAAAAATCACTCATTCCCTTCTTTTTACTTTCTCTTTTTCACCTTTATTTATTTTTTTAATATTTATTTATTTGGCTGAACTGGGTCTCAGTTGCAGCATGTGGGATCTTAGCTGTGTCATGTGGGATCTAGTTCCCTGACCAGGGAACCCAGGCCCCTGCATTGGGAGCAAAGAGTCTTAGCCGCTAGACTACCAGAGAAGTCCCTTTTGAGGCCTGGCGTGCTGTGATTCATGAGGTCGCAAAGAGTTGGACACGACTGAGCGACTGAACTGAACTGAACTGAATCACCTTTCTTCTCTAATTTAAAACATTTTTCTGAACCAACCCACCCATTGCCTCTTCAGATTGAACCCATCAGAAACTTTCATATCTCCTTCAGTAATTTGCATCAACTTGATGAAATATAATGCAGATTATATAAAATGTTTATATTAGTTCATCATATTCTTCCTTTTTTTTTAAAAAGACAGCAAATGCTTTTCTGGCTCAGAGAATCAGCAGCATTAACTCTATAAGTGCCCTCTGTGAAGCCACAGGAGCTGATGTAGAAGAGGTGGCAACAGCTATTGGAATGGACCAGAGAATTGGAAGTAAATTTCTGAAAGCCAGTGTTGGTAAGCTGAAAGTTTTCTATACATCAAGTAGGTTCTTTTAGGTAGATCTCTAACTTTAAGGAAGCCTTTGCTTGACACCCTTAAAATAATGATTTCATTATACATGTAGCCTTCAGCTTATCAGGGACTTTCTAAGTAAGACAATAGTTACATATATTGTTTAATAGTGACTAATTAGTAAATAAACATGGTTCAGTGTTTCAGAAGAAATACATTAATATTTTGTTAGAACATTTAGGTAGAATAAGTTTAGGAGATCACATCAGAAATCATGTAACACCTTACTGAAGCAATAGGAAAAAATTCCTTATCATTTGCTTTTCCTTCTGATCAGTCAGTTTAGCTCAGTCGCTCAGTCGTGTCTGACTCTGCAACCCCATGAATCACAGCACGCCAGGCCTCCCTGTCCATTACCAACTCCCAGAGTTCACTCAGACTCACGTCCATTGAGTCAGTGATGCCATCCAGCCATCTCATCCTCTTTTGTCCCCTTCTCCTCCTGCCCCCAATCCTTCCCAGAATCAGAGTCTTTTCCAATGAGTCAACTCTTTGCATGAGGTAGCAAATGTGACCTTAGTGAAATATTTTCATTACTTGTGGATTCCATATTTGTGAATTATTTAGCCTACTTGCTAAAATGTATTTGTAACCCAACATTAATATTCATCTGGTCATTTGCAGATATGAACAGAGCAGCACAAAATTTGAGTCACTCAACACATACATTCCCAGTTGAAGTTGAATAAGGCAATACTCTTACCTTCTTGTTTTAGCTCACATACTGCAAATGTCTGCTGTTTTTGTGGTCTGTGTAGTACCATATTTTTTGCATTTGGGTGCTTTTTCCCCCTGTGATTTCACTGTTTAAAATGGCCCTCGAGAATATTGCTGAAATTTTTTCTGNAGCGGCTGAACTGAACAAAGTACCATAGGCTACGTGGCTTGCAAACAGAAGTTTATTTTTTATAGTTCTAGGAGCTGGAAGTATAAGATCAGGGTGCTAACATGGTGAGAGCCCTCTTCCTATTCACAGACTGCTGATTTCTCATTGTATCCTCATATGGTGGAAGGCAAGAGCATTCTGGAGTCACTTTTGTAGGGGCAGTAATGCTGTTCACCCAGGCTTCCCTGATGGCTCAGCGGTAAAAAATTTCCTGCCAATGCAGGAGACCTGGGTTCAGTCCCTGGGTGAGGAAGATCCCTAGGAGAAGGAAATGGCAACCCACTCCAGTATTCTTGCCTGGAAAATCCCATGGACAGAAGGGCCTGGTGGACTACAGTCAATGGGGTTGCAAAAAGTGAGACACAATTGGGCAACTAAACAGTGACAACATTCTTATTCATGAGAGCATCACCTTCACGACCTAATTACCGTCCAGAGGGTTCACCTCCTAATACCATCACTTTAGGGGTTCAGTTCAGTTCAGTTCAGTCGCTCAGTCATGTCCGACTCTTTGCGACCCCATGAATTGCAGCACGCNGAGTCCCTTGGACTGCAAGGAGATCCAACCAGTCCATTCTGAAGGAGATCAACCCTGGGATTTCTTTGGAAGGAATGATGCTAAAGCTGAAACTCCAGTACTTTGGCCACCTCATGCGAAGAGTTGACTCATTGGAAAAGACTCTGATGCTGGGAGGGATTGGGGGCAGAAGGAGAAGGGGATGACAGAGGATAAGATGGCTGGATGGCATCGCTGACTCGAGGGACGTGAGTCTGAGTGAACTCCGGGAGTTGGTGACATGGGGTAGCAAAGAGTCGGACACGACTGAGCGACTGAACTGAACTGAACTTCCTATATGAGAAAAATGGTTTTCCTTGTCCATCTTCGAGTTTTTCCCCCTCCCAGCTTTCCATTCCTAATTAGGCACGATTGACTTATAAACAATTTTTTCATTAAATAACCTCATGAGGTCACTATTACCAGCTGTGCGATGTTTCCACCATTCTTTCGTTTGCTAGTAAGATCTTCTCTGAAGTCCATTTACTCATGAGACACAGATATTTTCAGCATATGTTGATTAAACTCTCACCATATGTTGATCATTCTCTAAAACAGATATTCAGGTCTTGTTGGGTGTTACTGCTTTATTGAGACTTTCTATAATAAGAGGCTAATCCAAACTTATTAATTAGCAATATCATTAAAAGCAAATTTTCCAGTCTGTTCAGCCTATGGATTTGCAGTTTAAAATAACCTCTTTCTTTAAAGCTTTCTTATCTAGGAGACTCCTACTTAGCATAAATGATTGAGTGATTAAAATGATTTAGCCAGAGATGGATCTGGGAATGGAACTGAGAGCTACTGGAAGATCTAATTCACATTAGACATTTTTGCACATTATCTAATGCATTTCTCAAAATAAAGCCTTAATGTATATAAGTCCATTTGACTAATGAAGCTTTTGCAAGGTCACAGTTGGTAAAACTCAACCTGGGATTGAGCTCCTACTGTATGCATAGAGCTAGCCAGCAATCTATGAACCATTAGTCAACCATTAGTCAATTAGTGGATAGAAAACATTTTCTTAAGTGAAGGATATTAGAAAATATCATCAGATATTTCACACAGTAAGCGAAAAATTATTTAATGAAAACAAGTTCACTTCATATACATATATGTATGTATACATATAAATAAATTTATTAATATATATGCACTGAGTCCCAGTGCATAAAAACATTTTTTATAATGTTGTTGGCGGACAAAGAAGTCTGGAGACATTTTGTTAGGTGACCTTTTGAGATACTCTCACTTAATCTAAGTGAGGTTGTTTACCATACCCACTGTGCTAATACTTTTCCAGGAAAAAGTATCATCCTTCAAGAACAAAATATATTTTCTGAAGCCCCAGATTTACTGTGTAGAATCTCTGGGTTATAAGAGAAAGTTGCTGTTTCTATGACAAGAATTCATGCTAATGTGTAGCTCTTGATGCCTATGATTCGTTTATGTGTGTGTATATGTTTGTTTCTGGTAAAAGTACATTTTACAATTTGATTTTTTCCTACTCACCACAAAACTCTGTATTAAAGTTAAAATTTAATCAGTTTCATAATGAGATATGAATTGGACACTTGAAGTACAAAGAGGACATTACACTCCAGTGGTTAAAAGGGAAGGTTCTGCAGTCACACAGATGTATTTCAAATCCAGGCTCTGTCACACAGAACCTTAGACAAATTAATTCTCAACTTCCTTACCTGAAATAGTGTTCATAGTAGCAACTAACTCATTTTGAGAATGTTAGAATTAAAATGAGGTATACATATAAATTATTATCAAAGTATTTTTCTTACAGCAAAAGCTTAATAGCTTTCAGCTATTAGTCCAAAACTTTTAAGTTAATACGTTTGCAGAAACCAAGAATTACAAAAGAAGTCCTGAATGGTTATAGGTAGAAAATAAACCCCTTTTTTTCCTGTTGTTGTTAAATCACCCAGTCGTGTCTGACTCTTTGTGACCCCATGGACTGTAGTACACTAGGCTGCTCTGTTCATGGGATTTCCCAGGCAAGAATACTGGCGTGGGTTGCCATTTCCTTTTTCAGGGGATCTTCCCTACCCCGGGATCAAACCCATGTCTCTTGAGTCTCCTGAATTGGCATATGGATTTTTTTAGCCCTAGCCCCACTTGGGAATGACATTCCTGTTGGACTTGTTAAATTGCTCTTTCCTCAGAACATACATGACTGAATGACTAACAGAATATACTAAATGATGAGAGAATATTGCTTAAATTTTACTTTGTAAGTAATTATCGGCTGATTTAACATAAAAGAAAAGGGAAGAAAATAATGTTTTCCTAGTTTTGTCTATGGTTTTGATATATATGTATGGTTCTATTGTTTTGCCTGTAAATCGACATTTATAGTCAAATGCCCATGACTTAGGGCTTCCCTGATAGCTCAGTTGTTAAAGAATCCACCTGCAATTCAGGAGACTCCAGTTCTATTCCTGGGTTGGGAAGATTTGTTGGAGAAGGGATAGGCTACCCACTCCAATATTCTTGGGCTTCTCTTGTGGCTTCGGTGGTGAAGAATCTGCCTGCAATGCAGGAGACCTGGGTTGGATCCCTGGGTTGGAAAGATCCCCTGGAGAAGGGAAAGGCCACTCACTCCAGTATTATGGCCTGGAGAATTCGATGGACTCATGGGCTTGCAAAGAGTGGGATACAACTGTCCATGGCTGTACAAATCAGTCCTCTCCATAATCTAATTCTCAGTTAACTGACATAACTTTGAAGGGTCAAGTCATGAGCCAGAAATTATATAGCAAAGCTGGATTTCTACACTGGAACACAAATCCCAAGATCTAGCACATCTAAGCAGTGTTTAGAATATTATTCACACATATCTTTAATGAAAGGACTTTTGATATTGCAGGACAACCTGGAATCATCCATGTTCCCAATGCAGAAGGGCTCTCTGAACCTCCTGCGGCAGAAATGGGAATCCAGCGATTACCAGAAAAGCAAGTACAGTCCCGGGGACAGTCGTTGCAGGCTTTTCCAGCCTCAAGAAAACAAATCGCTTGAACCTGAAGGAGAGGTAGCATCAACACTTGGACCTTCAGATCCTCCAAGTCTGCTCCGAAGTGTCAGAGAAGAGGTATTGAGTGCAGAGCCTGAAGGGAAGTGTCCTGAGGACAAAAGTGACTACTCCAGGCACTGTGGTCAGCTGGAAGTGCTGAAGGAGGGTTCCCTGAGTGGGCGGCACAGGATTGAACGGTTCTCCATCGCCCTTGATGAGCTGAGGAGTGTGTTTGAAGCTCCACGGAGTGGAAACAGACATGCTGGACCAGCTGAGTACAGCCTGAAGGTAAGGAGCCATTGACTGAGAGTCCACATTTATAATAGACAAGATAGGCAGCTTGCCTAGCCTTCCATTTCTAAGCATATAGTTTCCCCCCCTCCACTATTCTAGATAGATATCCTGAAGCGCCACGTAATACAGTGTGAAATGTGGCATCCACTGTTACTGACTTCCTCTATGGTCTGTTCCTTTGGGATCTTGATCTCCTTTCACTCCCACAAAAACAGCTCTGCTAGGCCCTTTTATGTAGGTGTTTCTTTATGTATATGCTTTATTTCTGCAGCTAGGTTGTAAGTTCCTTAGAGGTAAGGACAATTTCTTATCAATCTTTGTACTTCAAATGCTAAGAAATGGTGCTGTATTTAGCTCCATGAGGATTTATCAGGATTTATCAGTAATGATGGTGAAGTGGAACAAGTGAAGGCTCTGGAACCAACTGTGACCTAGATTTTAATCCTGACACCTGCCATTTACTTCTACTGTGTGAAGCTTAGCATTGTGAATGTATGTCTTAATCTGCTACTTCTCAGGCATCTTGTAAGAATTATTATAAGGTATTATAATATTATAATTATATATTATATTTATATAATATATATAAATATATTATATTTATACCACAGGGCAATTTCAGTTTAAGCAGCAGTTGCTTTTAACTGACAACAGAAATATAAATGTGGTATTTGTTAACAATGCTGCTAATCCTATTTCCTGTATTTGAATAAATGTCGATATTATATTTATATCACAGGGCATACAGTCTGGAATATTTTGTGGTAAAGGATGATTATGCCTCAGTGATTATGGTGTACTATAATGTCACCTATGAAATATGTCTATTAGCTAAAGGGGACATTTATTCTTACCTTAATGAATTAAGTTAAGCCACAGAAAAGAGTTTCATCTCTGTTGACTTTAGTATTATAATTCTGAATATTTACCCAAGATAATTAATTAAAGAATTGGCTAAAGATAGAAAATGCCATTCTTACAAATTATGTAATAGAACCTATCCTCTTCTGGAACAGATGTAACTGCTTAAATACAATATTTTTAAAAAATAAAACATTAATAAGGATTTCTGGTTGAAATGTGAGATTACTGCTATTGGTTGGTATGTGATTTTTGGACTTGGTGCCTATAAAAATAATTATGGAAAGAAATCAGATGTAAAAACACCTCTTGGTTTTCAAAATTTAAATTTGATTAACATCTTTAATACACTGTTCTAGCCATTCTAAGGTACTATGCCATAACATGGTATTTCCCTAAATATATAAAACATGAATTGTGTGTTTAAAAATTTTTCATCTGTAGAAATGAACACGAATTTTAGAATAAGTTTTTATGAATGAATGTTAGTAATGGTTGCAGAACTCTCTATATAAATTCCATATGACTTCTAAAACAAGGAGGAAAAAAGGAAAAGAAAAATGAGAATCCAATGAGAAATTAACTTCTTTCTTCCAATGAATCATATTCTGTTACTAGGCATGCAAAAAGAGTCCTAGTTCAATTTAAAATTATGTATTTCATGCAAAAGCTTAGCTAGCAATTTTATACAACTTAACATTTAATCCTTTGTTTCTATAGATCCCTTTTTTCTTTCTTATATCAATACTTTGTTATTATTATAAGTTAATGGTATAATATTGATTTGCATAAGTTATCCAAAATATACTACCTACTTTATAACTGACATTTATATTTATGGAGACCCTCTATTGAGATATTGGTGATGTGGGGAAAGGTATTCAATATTTATGATATTTAAAGTAAACACAAAAAATAATTTCAGGTAAGAAAGGTTATTACAGTTATGAATTCATCTCAACAATAATAAACAAGAACTGCATTTTTGTGTTGTTATAGAGGGAAACTCCTCAGCAATAGGTACTTGTTAAGAAAAATTTAATAAAATTATTGAGGTTCAGTCTAAGTTTGTAAAATTTTTAAAGGCATGGAATTTTATATATGTGTGTACATATATTTACAGATATGCACACAAATATATTTGTTTAAAACATTTAAAGTCAACATAGGAGAAATATGTCTTTATTAAAAAGTGTCCATTAACAGATAGTTTAAAAATATTTGTTAACTGGTAAAAGGAATTATAAGAGCCAATATTGTTTCTATAAGAATATAAGCTCATAAAATAGAGATGATCTTAACCCCTTAAAGTAGTCACTATATTCCAGAGCTTTTGTTAAAACAATTTACCCTAATATAATTGCAATAGAAACTTAATGAGAAAATCTTAAAATAATTTACCTACTGGCGTTTTATAATTTCAAAAGAGACACAACCTATTGTGATCAACTGTAAAACTCCTTATAAAAGCAACATAGAATGAACTTTTGCACTGAGGATTTTTATGCTCATGAGGCAGACAATAATTCAAAGACATAAATTCAAACAGGCATTATTCCAAATAAATGAAATGGAACATGATTTTAATAGAGTTTTTAAGAACTTGTAAGAATCTAAGATTATAAATTTCAGAGAAAATGCCATATCCATTTGTAACAATAAGAAATTGTTATTATATCATGCGATGTATCCATTAGCATTTGCTGCATAACAAACCACCTTGAAATTAGAATCTTTAAACAATATACATCTGTGATTGCTTACAATTCTCTGGAAGGTTTATCTAGTGTTTTCTGGCCTCGCACATATACCTATGGTCAGTTGCCGAGTGAGCAAGAGTCTGGCTACTCTGGGTTGGTTCCAGGGCTAGGACAACTCTGTTCTGCCCCATGTGGTCTTTCCCCCTCCAGTGGGTTGCCCAGATTTATGTTCAGGTCATAGAAGTATCAAGAAAGACAGTGGAACTTCCTGAGGGCTCTGGAGGTCTCCTCTCAGAGCTTGCACATCTCATCTCCATATTATGTTGGCCAAAATCATCACAAAACAAGCCAGATTATAATGTGCTGAAATACATTTCACCTCTTGATGAGAGAAATTGCAGACTCACATTTGCAAAGATCTTCAGGACACATATAATCACAATGGTATGATCACTCACCCAGCCAGACATCCTGGAAGGCAAAGTCAAGTGGGCCTTGGGAAGCATCAATACAAACAAAGCTAGTGGAGGTGATGGAATTCCAGTGGAGCTATTTCAAATCCTAAAATATGATGCTGTGAAAGTTCTGCACTCAATATGCTGGCAAATTTGGAAAACTCAGCAGTGGCCACAGGACTGGAAAAGGTCAGTGTTCATTCCAATCCCAAAGAAAGGCAGTGCCTCAAAACGCTCAAACTACTGCACAATTGCACTCATTTCACATGCTAGAAAGTAATGCTCAAAATTCTCCAAGCCAGACTTGAACAGTACATGAACTGTGAAGTTCCAGATGTTCAAGCTGGTTTTAGAAAAGGCAGTGGAACAAGAGATCAAATTGCCAACATCCGTTGGGTTATCAAAAAAGCAAGAGAGTTTCAGAAAAACATCTATTTCTCCTTTATTGACTATGCCAAAGACTTTGACTGTGTGGATCACCACAAACTATGGAAAATTCTGAAAGAGATGGGAATACCAGACCACCTGACCTGCCTCTTGAGAAATCTGTATGCAATTCAAGAAGCAACAGCTAGAACTGGACGTTGAACAGCAGACTGGTTCCAAATAGGAAAAGGAGTACGTCAAGGCTGTATATTGTCACCCTGCTTATTTAACTTCTATGCAGAGTACATCATGAGAAACACTGGGCTGGATGAAGGACAAGCTGAAATCAAGATTGCCAGGAGAGAAATATCAATCACCTCAGATATGCAGATGACACCACCCTCATGGCAGAAAGCAAAGAACTGAAGAGCCTCCTGATGAAAGTGAAAGAGAAGAGTGAAAAAGTTGGCTTAAAACTCAACATTCAGAAAACTAAGATCATGGCATCTGGTCCCATAACTTGATGGCAAATAGATGGGGAAACAGTGACAGACTATTTTGGGGGGCTCTAAAATCACTGCAGATGGTGACTGCAGCCATGAAACTAAAAGACATTTAGTCCTTAGAAGAAAAGTTATGACCAACCTAGATGGCATGTTAATAAGTAGAGACATTTACTTTCCCACCAAAGGTCTGTCTAGTCAAGGCTATGGTTTTTCTAGTAGTCATGTATGGATGTGAGAGTTGGACTATAAAGAAAGCTAAGTGCTAAAGAATTGATACTTTTGAACTGTGGTGTTGGGGAAGACTCTTGAAAGTCCCTTGGACTGCAAAGAGATCCAACCAGTCCATCCTAAAAGAAATCAGTCCTCAATATTCATTGGAAGGACTGATGCTGAAGCTGAAACTCCAATACTTTGGCCACCTGATGTGAATAACTGACTTATTTGAAAAGACCCTGATGCTGGGAAAGATTGAGGGCAGGAGGAGAAGGGGATGACAGAGCATGAGATGGTTGGGTGGCATCACCGACTCAATGGGCATGAGCTTGAGTAAACTCTGGGAGTTGGCGATGGACAGGGAGGCCTGGCGTGCTGCAGTCCATGGGGTTGCAAAGAGTCAGACACAACTGAGTGACTGAATTGAACTGAATTGATTTGCAAGGGTAAACAGTCAAGGAGATGAATAATTGGAGCTACTCTAAACAATCTACCACAAGCAAGTTTACGTAAACACATTCAAGAATCAGATTGGTTTAATTTTTGAATAAATGCAAAATCAGGAGGAAGACTTTACACAAAGGGATACATAATGTTAGCTATTAGTGGACAAAACTCTTTTCTTATTCTTCTCTTAGATTCAATTAATTGACTACACTGATGATAATACAGAGGCAGAATAATAGCCTCCCAAAGATGTCCACATCCTAATCCCCAGAACTTGTGAATATGTTACTAATAAGGCAAAGGGGACTTTGAAATGTGGTTAAGGATCTTGAGATGGAAAAGTTTTCCTGAAGTATGCCAGGTGAAAACAAGGTGTTTTTAAAAAGGAGGAAAGAATGTCAGAGTGAGAGATAATCAGAGAAGATATGATGACAGAACCAGAGATGGGAATAGTACAGGGCCATGATCCAAGGAATGTGGGCAGCCTGTGGAAACAGAGGCAAGGAAACCAGGCCCTCCCCCTCCACCCTCTCCCCTGTCCATAGCATCCAGAAGGAATGTTTTTCTAAAGACATCTTGACTTTAGACCAGTGAAACTAACTTCGGACTTTGATCCTCAATACTATAAGGTCATAAATTTGTGTTATTTTAAGCCACTAAGCTTATGGTAATTTGTTTCAGCAGCTATGAGACTAATACAGTTATATTGTAGACTTTTCAAAATCTGTTAAAAAATGTTAGGTAGTATATGATTTTGGAGATTTCCTCTGCTCTTCCCTGATGAACATATTCCCATATTTTAAAATCATATTTTTGACTCTTTTCTATATGTAGTTGATGATATGCATGTTTGTAACTTTAGGTAACCAAGAGACATTAATAAATTTAGTTTTGGATGATCTGTATTTGATATGCAACAAATAGTCACCTAAAAGGGTGAATTTATTAGGAGAGGAAGTTTGGCAAAGGAATAATAACAAAAGAAAAATAAAAGGAAGATATTATAAAGGAACAAGTAAATACAAAGAATTGTGAGATACACTTGCTTCAAATCATGTTTCTTCTATGAGTAAATATATATTTAGGTGGAATATACATGCAATTTTAAACTTAACTCTGGATTGATTGGCCACCTGATGCAGAGAGCCAACTCGTTGGAAAAGACTCTGATGCTGGGAAATATTGAAGGCAGGAAGAGAAGGGGACAACAGAGGATGAGATAGTTGCATGGCATCACTGACTCAATGGACCATGAGCTTGAGCAAAATTCCAGGAGATGGTGAAGGACAGGGAAGCCTGGAGTACTGCAGTCCATGGGGCTGCAAAGAATCAGACACAACTTAACAACTGAACAACACAAACAACTCTGGGTATTAGATTTTGAATAGCAACAGTGTTTAGACTAATTTGGAGCAAAGCAAGCTTGTTCAAGTTCTTTAGTCTTTTTTTCCAGTTCTCGGTTGCTATTCATAGCCCTAGAACAGTGAGACCACTAAGCAAGTGCCGCTGAAGAATCACTTCAGCCTTCCCTATGATCCTAGTGTGAATAAAGGGTTTCTTGATTCAATTAATAATTAATTTTTCATCTATTCCATTCATATCTTTAGACTCCAAATATTAAATGATTTTATTTTCACAATAGATTACTTAATGATTTACTTGTTTTCAATGCATAGATATGATCTTTGTCATAAACTCCACTCACTTGTGCAATCCGTTTAATTTACCTAGCACTGCAACAGAAACTGTTTCTGTCATTTACTTAGGCTATAGATTGACACAGAGCATTCAGGCATGAGTTAAACTTGATCAATCTCAGGAGGCCCAGTCATCCTATTGTAGCTAGTTGTATGGCCTCAGAATGCATTGACTCCATCTATTGTATGATTGGAAGCTCAAAGAAGGACATGAAGACACAGGCTAACAGACTGTAGACCTATGTGTGCATCAGTGATTGAATAGGATATAAACAATTAAATATGGGCTAGTTTCCAGAATATTATTTTCATTCCCTCCAATAATCAAAGTCTCTGGTTTTTCATTTAATGACCAATTTTTCATCTCCTACTTTTTAGTTCTGCATAAAATCAAACCTTTAAAGGCACAGGTGAATCATGACTTCCAATTTGCTTCCACTACAAAATCACTTCATTAGATACACACACTTACATTTTTTCCTATACTTGGGAACCTTGGGACTCAGGGATTAATTTATCTCCAATCTCAAGCAGCAGGAAGCACTCCTCTTCACAGGCAGTTGCCCTGTCAGAGCCTCTGATTCTCTGTCTCCCACCCTCCATTACATCAGTGTTACTGAGATTATTTCTGTCAAGCATTTTATAAAAGCATTTAAAGAGATGGAGGTTATTACCATCTTGAAAATCACTGCTGAAAAATTTGTTCACCAAACTCTCAACTATTTCCCCTATAGGAAAAGTTTTAAGGATCTTTGAAGAAAGAATTTTTTTTTTTTCTGTGCCTGAAAGTGAGCAAGTAGATTTTGGAGAGCTTAAGTAAATAATGAGAAAGATGATTCCTTTATTTTTGTTAGAGGATATGTTAGACAGGATTGTAATTTTCATTTCAGCATAGAATATAAGAGCTTGTTTGGTGACAAAGTATCCGTTGGAAACCTTTGCTCAGCTACTTCCTCAATGAGTGAACTTAAATGAATTATTTCACCTCATTAATCCTTAATTTCCACACCTATAAAATGAGTATATTAATATAGCACAGGATTTTTGTGAAGATTAAGTTATATAACACTTGAAGGCGAAGAGGTATTTAAGAGGTAGCACCAAATGAAATTTAATAGTGCCAAACTAGAACCGAATGAATTTTTCTTCTATTTTCTCTTCTCCAGTATCATTTGTATAACTCAGTAGATGTCCTTGGGGGAAAATATTTAATCTCAATGCGCTTTTGTTTTCTCATCTATAAAGGCAGAAGCCTACACTCTCACCAAGTAGAGCAAATGCTAATGAAATTTTCCACCATGAGTTATAATCCCACTTTGAGATGAAAAGACAGTTTGTTAAACTACAGTTTTCAAAGTTTTATTAAAACCCTATACAGAAATATGTTTGCACCTTCATTGTCCTGATTAACAGAAGTTACTGGCACTTAGTCAAATCCAAATCCAAAAAAGATGAGATTTACATTGTATGAAAGTGTTTATTGTATTCACACACAGAAAGAGAATAAATTAAACTTCGACTTCAAAGATACCACAAAGATGGGCTGTAATGGTTTGCTTCATTTTATGCTGCTTTTTCTTAGTGATATAATTTGCTTTTCAATAATTGCTAGTGTTCTTTGTTTGTTCTTTTTCCATTTATATCTTTGTTAATTTACTGCCTCCTGCCCAGTGTTTGATGTTAGCTGAAGGAAAAATAGTTCTGTGATCTGATGATCCAACTGAACTCATCTGCACGCTCTTAAAGACTTTCTCAGGAAACTGCCCTCTTGTCCCATTTGTGTATTGCAGTGACATATGCAGTCCCAATATGACTGTAGAGAATGCAGTGCCAGTAACCACAGAAAAATGTTAAGCAATGTTGACTCACCTTCAGCTGGGAAAACTGCTGGCGGTTCATGGATTGGCAGTCTTTGATATTTTACTTGAAAACCTAGTGAAGCTTTTCACCCTTGTGTTATAAGAATATTGAATAACACACAAGGGGGTCACCATAAGAATAACTGCAGTTCTTTCGATAGAAACCCTTCAGGCCAGGAGGGAATGGCAAGACATACTTAAAGTGATGAAAGAAAATAACCTACAGCCCAGACTACTGTACCCAGCAAGGATCTCATTCAAATATGAAGGAGAAATAAAAAGCTTTATAGACAAGCAAAAGCTGAGATAATTCAGCACCACGAAACCAGCTCTACAACAAATTCTAAAGGATAGTCTTTAGATAAGAAACACAAAAAGGGAGTATAAACCCNAGAAACTCAAATTATCTCTGGTTTCAGACTCAAATTCCATGAACTATAACTCTCCATTGCCCTTCTGATGCTGATTTGACAGCAAACTTCAATCTCTCAAATACATTGTCAGCCCCTCCAAAATCCTCACCCTCTTTTTGGTAGCTATAATGCATTGTCTTTTGATAGATGCTCCTAAAATTTCTTCCATTTCTTTGGAACTGGCCCCTCTGATGCAAACTTTCTTAACTTCGTAGACTCCTTGTTGGTTCTTCTAACTGAGTACCAAGACTGAGTGTTATTATAGTAAAGCCTTCTTTATGTAGGTGTTCTTTTTATTACTCAAATGAAGTCCTTTATCTGAACTTATAAGTCTGGAATTTTTGGACAGGCTTGAAATTAAATATATTTAGCATGAAGAGCGCTGGAGGCAGTGACAGTTCAGAATGGATGTGGCTATTACAACAGGTATAGTCATCCTGGTAGCCTTTTCCTGGACATCAGTCAGCCTTTAGACACTAAACTATACCCTTATTTTAGCAGCTGTTTAGCACACACTATATTGTGTGTGGAAAACAAATGGTTAACCCGTTTTCCTACTTGGAAAGATATTTCTTTATCTGTTTAATGTGTAGCAGTGAGTGAATGCATTGAGTTTCAAACACCTGAAACAAATTCAAGCTCCATTAATGTTTCTCATCTACTCCCACTACCAAATATGATGATTTATGGTACTTAATAGCACACTAACTTGTTTTTATGTCAGTGTAAAGTCATTTATTGGGTACCATGAGACAAATCACTCTAAAGCATGCTAATGCATCATAATGTATGCATTTCTCCCCTCGCCGCCTTTTGTGGAGCCATGTCAGGAGCATACACTTAAATTAATCAGACTGTTCTGATTTCAACCTTGATTAGATGTCAGAATCTTTTATTAATGATAAAGATGATATAAAATATATCCATTTCTGGTCATAATGATTTTATAATTTAATCTTTTTCCCATTTACCTTTGTTTTTGAGTGTTAGGAGAAATTTTTCCTTGTTTTGAAATATGATTGAAATTCTCATAGGAAAGGAAATTCAAGGTATTAAAAAAACAACAAACAAAAACCGACTTCCACCCACAAATTTTCTTTTTCCCCACCCTCACCCCAAACGTACACAGACACACACACACTAATACATTGGCTTTTAAAAAGTATTTTATGTTTAAAAGTAAAATTGAGAGACTGTAGGACGTTGTGTCAGTGTCTCTAAAAATGACTTATTTTTCCAGAACCAGAAGTATGTTTTTTCTGAGGTATGTTTAAAGTTTTCTCTTTGATTTATAGGCATAGTCTTTTTAGCAGGTCCCACATATATTTGAGGTTATCCCTGAATTCCTCCCCTCATCCCAACATTGGTCTGCCCCTAGACCCTGGAGGATAAGGCACTGTGCTGCTGCTAATGGCTAGCAAGTACTAATTCTTTGAACACTGAGTATTTCCCAGGTACCTTGTTGAAGCCTTCATGGGTATTCCTGCCTATTTAATATTCGGAGTCATCTTAGAAATTCAGAGCTATCATTATTCCCATTTTACAGCTGCAGGGTAGACAAGTTAAATAACTTATGGAAAGGTACATGCTGCTGCTGCTGCTGCTGCTAAGTCACTTCAGTCGTGTCCGACTCTGTGTGATCCCATAGACGGCAGCCCACCAGGCTCCCCTGTCCCTGGGATTCTCCAGGCAAGAACACTGAAGTGGTTTGCCATTTCCTTCTCCAATTCATTAAAGTGAAAAGTGAAAGTGAAATCACTCAGCCGTGTCCGACTCTTGGCGACCCCATGGACTGCAGCCTACCAGGCTCCTCTGTCCATGGGATTTTCCAGGCAAGATTACATTGCCTTCTCCTTCTAAGACACATATTTCTTCACATGTTAAACCTTTGAAATTGACATGCTACTGGTAGTCAATGGCATTTTATAGTTTGCCAGAATTTTCCTCTTTTCTTAGAGGTACATAAAATAATATCACTTTCCTTTGATAGCATAAATAAATTTTGTATTTTGAATAAATGCAGTTAAAAGGTCAATAACCATTCACTGTGTGCCAGGAATATACTAAGTACTTGAAATATATTTTCTTTTTTTAATTTTCATAGCTACCCTGTAGATTAAGCTTGTACAACACTATCATTATGTGAATGAGAAAATAGAGGCTTAGTAAAAATAAGACCTTTTGTTCTAAGGTCCTTCTGTGTAGAAATGGTTGAAAAAGGAATTGTGCAAACAGGCTGAGTCCAGAGGCTTTATTCTGAAAGGCTAGTTTTTGTATTATGCTTATTGGGCTAGTAGACTTCAGAGTAAGCTAAAATTTTCTAGTCTAATGAACAAGAAACCCTGTGCAAAATAACTTACACACTAACAAGGAACTTAATAAAGATGTAAAAGCAATCAACAGTAGCTTATTTGGCAGGAAGAACAAGCATTTTATTTAACTTCTTTCCTTTCAGGGGCTGGGAATAGAAGCAGAGATGAATTTAGTGTAACTTGACACAGAGAAAGGTATTTAGAGATATTTGAAGGAAAAGAGATATTTTTTTTTCTTTTTTGTCATATTCCACTAGTTTTATTTTTGAGATTTCACATATAACTTATATCATGCAGCATCTTTCTTTTTCTGATTTATTTCACCCAGCATAATACATATATGTCTTCTTTATCCATTCATCTGTTGATGGATAGATACTTACATTGCTTTCATGTCTTGACAATTGTAAATAATGCTGCTATGAACATTGAGGTGCATGTATCTTTTAAAATGGTTGTACCAGTTTAACTCCCACCAACACTGTATGAGGGTTCCCTTCTGAGATATTATTTTAAGAAAAAAAATCTTTGAAGTTTATTTAATATTCATTATAAGGCAAAATCTCTGATAAATAAAGCCAAAATCTAGGGGGAAAGTCTAACTGTAAGAATTTTAGAAGCCTAAAAGCTGCTGGAGAGGGCAACCAGAGGGGAGGAAGACAGTAGGTCAAGACAGATAAAACTTTTAAAATTTAATGAACAGGAATATAGTCTGCTTTTTCCAGTTTTGGTGCTTCTTTTAATTTCTCTGAATTACTTACCGTGGATAGTCACTCAGATTCATTCTTCTCTTTCTGTGATTTCAGTTTCTGACCCTATGTAAATAAATAATGCCGACATATTTATCTCAGTCCTACCTTGTTACCTAAGTTCTCTCCCCATATTTTTAAGTCATTCTGAATATTCCTCAGCCACCTTAGAATGCCTCCCTCTGAGCTCATTATTCTCCATGCAAATCAACTTCTTACCCACAGTCCATTTATTTTCAGTGACAACACCAGTGTGCAGTGAGCAAGAGTTTTCTTTGCTAGTTTAATTTATCCTGCTTATTCGCCTTCAACTCCACATTTCTCAATTTCTCTTTCTACTTTTCATTTATCACCTGCCCGTTGTCACTTGTTACCTGTTTCATTATATACCTTCATGTCTAGCATCTTAATCCTTCTAGATCAAATCTTTTTTTGTCCAGACTTGATCTCAGTGATACAATCAACCTCTAATTTCCACAGCCATGGACTTGTGTGCCGTATCATATACTCATGTGTGCCATGTATATGTATTCTATTTTACTGTGTTGCATTGTCAAAAAGTCACTGCCATATGTGGTTAATTTAACTGCAATTAATTAAAATTAAATTAGGCCTTCCCTCATCACTCAGTTGGTGAAAAATCCACCTGCAGTGCAGAAGGCCCCGGTTCGATTCCTGAGTCAGGAAGATTTGCTGGAGAAAAATAGGCTACCCCCTCCAGTATTCTTGGGGGCTTCCTTGGTGGCTCACCTGGTAAAGAATCCACAGGCAATGTGGGAGACCTGGGTTGGATCCCTGGTTGGAAAGATACCCTGGAGAAAAGAAAGTATACCCACTCCAGTATTTTGGCCTGGAGAATTCCATTGACTGTATAGTCCATGGGGTCACAAGAATTGGATATGACTTATTTATTCCCTTAGTCACTCTAGCCATATTTCAAGTTCTCAGTGGCTATATGTGACTAATGTTTGCTGTATTGTACATCATGCATGTAAAGGGGTCTCATCACCTCTGAAAGTTCTGTTGGACTCTGATTCTCCTATAGAGAATGTCAACTTCCCCATTAAAGATATTCCTAGTGGTACATGTGTTCTAGAGTTCTTCTGGCGTATTCCAGTCTGTATCTTTGCATTTCCACTTCATATTAATGCCTCAGGTGAACTTTGTCTAACATTTTCATTTTGATCTTTCCCCTGGATTCTCAACACACTGTATTTTGGAGCCTGTCCAAGGAGCAATCCCAAGGGAAGGAGAAGCCAATCCAACGTGAATCTGTTTACAGTAATTTATTTATCATGAATGCTGAGCATGATATTGGGACTAACTATAAACCTCTATAGGACCCAAATGAAACTTCTCAGTCATGCCTCGATGGATTTTCTTATTTAACAAAACTTAAAAAAAATAATCTGTTTCCTTTCTTCCAGCTCTTTATTCCATGCAAACACCTATCTTGTGTTGCTGCCTTGGGCCCCTTTATGCCTGCGGTAGGGTTCTTTGATTTCCTGCCACCACCAGGTCATGATAATATTTCAGATATTGATATTCACTTTCTTAAATAATAGACTTTGCTTTTAGAGAAAAGAAAGTTTAGAGAAAAAACAAATGAAAAATTCCCATATCTCTTCTCCCTCCAACCCCCAGTTTTCCTCTATTATGAACATCTTGCATTAGTGTGGTACATTTATTAAAATTGATGAGCCATTATTGATACATTATTAACTGAAGCCCATATCTTGCCAGCATTTGGAGTTCTCAGTATGTTGAATTTTAGACTTTTTAATCAATATATAGTGAATGGTTTGACTTTTTGTCTATTATATCTTGCTTGTGCCCACTAATGCTAAAATGACTTTAATTTTTCACTATTCTTGGGTGTTTACAACTTTGAGGCATAAATTTGTTTTCTTTATTTATGACAAGATGCTCTTTTAGTCCTATTTTACATTTTATTTTACTCTGTATCATTTCATATTCAGTTCCCCAGATGTTTTGTCATTGAAGATTGGATTTTACTTATTTGATCTCTATGGCAACCATAGGTCCTGCCGTGTAGGAACAGTCCTGGTTTACATGTATTGCCCCAACATAGTTATTAATAGAATCCTTTCCATTGTCCCAGTTTGAGTGGTAAATTATATTATTATTCTGTTTGAATATCCACCAGGATTATAAGGCAAAAATATATCTTCTCTTCCTTTTCCTTCCCTCCGTTGTTTTTAACAGAGTGTCGAGTACGTTGGATGTGTTTATTAAGTACCGTGGGAATGAGTGTTTGGAAGGCCCTGGTGAAAACAAGCTGGCTCTTTTAAGATCTACTTTCCAGATCAGGTGCTGTAGCATTTCAACCACAGGACTCAGCTTCAACCTAACCTTATAGGAATTCTTCAGCCTGTGCTGCCTATAGCTGCACACCTTCTGTTCATTTGACAGCAGGTCTTTGATAACCTGATGTCACTTGTCCCTTGCATACGG
This sequence comes from Neotragus pygmaeus, assembly GCA_006410875.1. Taxonomy (NCBI): domain Eukaryota; kingdom Metazoa; phylum Chordata; class Mammalia; order Artiodactyla; family Bovidae; genus Neotragus; species Neotragus pygmaeus. The sequence continues at coordinate 238,129 of SJYV01006757.1, forward strand.
TCATCCCAGCCAAAGCAATCTTTTCAGTGGCTGTGTGCCAGCTTCTCTGGGTTGGACACCCTATGTTGTTATTCTGTATGCCCTATAGATGACATAACTATAGGTGAAGTTGTGTAAGAACTGGACATAAAGGAATTAATGCTTGTTTTATAGCCTATTTTATTTCTGAAGTCTGATGTTACTTTGACATCAGGTTATATCTACCAGGCTATCAAAGTATACATTGCCTTCCTGATTCATATTTATTCTATTTTGCCCTGTGTTATTAACAGTGACCTGGAATGTGGAGCTAATATCAGAGGGAATTTCCATCTCTGCATTGCAGAGATTCTCTTGGTAGAGTCTGCCTCATGACTGCCAACCTATACCCAATCCCTGCCATTACCAGCTCAGGAAGCTTCTTATGATGTACTTTGGCTTATTTTTTTTTCCATTTTTTTTTCTACTCTAGAGAATGTTAAGTAATAATCTCTTTTAAATTATGAAGTATTTCACCCAAAGAGGTAAGTAAGAAACTGTATTCTGCATCTTCTTGCAATTGTACAGCAGAAGTACAGTGCTGAGCATATAAAGCTGTCAGGTACTGAGGTCTTGTATGTATACACCACATGGCATTGAAAGATATTGTTGGCTAGCAAGCAGCTTTATATTATCTAATATCTAAATTCCCTTTTCCCATAATATTTGAAGATTTCAACATAAAACAGGAGAAAATAAATTCAGCAGATGCAGAACTCAGAATACATAATAAAAATATACTGCTCTACACAAATACATATGCATATACAACAATGAACCAACTAGAAAAATCAGTTACTCTCTTTCTTTTTTAAAGAAAGGTAACCAGAAGTCTATAGCACATATACCTAAGTGAAATGTTTTCTAATACTCGAAGCAAAGTGTTCATAGATACAGTTGTGCTGAATCATCATATTTTCTTTCTTATTCTTCATTGGTGAATAAAAACAAGGCTTTGGGCCCCAAGAGTGTTCAGCAGCTGAATTTCTTTGCTGCTGAAAGAAAAAAAAATATAGGTGGCAATCCTACCATTTCAGAGAAAATGAAGGGGTGGAAATGAAGGAAGAATGAGCTTCTAAGAAGCACATATCCTATTTTCTTGCAATGCCACTAATAATAACTTCAGAGTGGTGGTTAGGGTATAAATGCTGTATAAGCAAAAATAAACCTATATTAAATGGTTTTTAATGTTTGAAAGGAAAAAGTAACTGCAAAGTTAAAATTAGTTTGCTACAAACACCTTCTCTGTAGTGATGTATTCTGCCAGTGTTCTCCCTGGAGTTTTTTGGCATATTGCTCAGAGTTGCCTCAACCGAGTATATCTAATGAAATCTTGCCCATTCATCATTTCTACTGAGAGATGCTTTTCCAAATGTAGAAATTAAAAACTATAAATTTTTCCAAAGAAATTATTCTGGTTTCAATATGAACATTACTAATAAGTCCTCTCCCAGCGTGAAGAGATTATACTGTCTTTTAACTAAAAAGTGTAGTTCCAAAGTAGATAATCATTAAAAATAAGGGATGATCCAGATTTCATAAAAACATGGCAATTAAAGTGATTGAATTAGAATGATAAAATTATTAAAGGAGAAATCTGCACTCCAATGTCTTTGAGTCAAACTCCCTCCTAAGGTTGGAATTCATATTGTAGCATGGACAGATGGCAACCCAGCTTCGCTTTATATACTTCCAGTTTCAAGGAGTTTATGCTTTTGCAAAGCTTTCTTTCAACTGTCAGATGACTCTCTTTCATAGAAGGTCAATCCTCATGTTGAGTAGAATGTCTCCTGGGAACATACATGTTTTGAATAAAGTTTTGCCCTTTGAAGCAACATAATATTCTGCATTTGTCACAGTGGGAAATGACAGGCTATGTCTAACCTTGGGGTATCAGGACATTGCTTAGCAATAGGAGGTGAGGTTGAGATTCTTCTGAGTGATTTAGGAAGAGTCATTGCCAAACCAGTGCATGACAAGGGCATGATAAGACTCAGCAGGTTCAGACTAAGCAAAGACAGATGCCCTGAAAACAGCACCACACAGAGTTTGGACATTAATTAAGGAATCTGTACTGCAGAGGTCAGTCAATATATTGGGCATCTTGCTTCAAAGGTGTTTTTTAAATGTTTGGGAGTTTTATGCTTATTTTTTAGTGGATAACTGATGTCTTTTTTTGGGGGGGGGGGGTCCGAGTGTTATATAACAAGCATTTGGGTAAGAAAAGTAGAGAATTTGACACAATGGGGTTCATCCAGCATTTTTATTATTTTTCTTGAGTGTAGTTAATATTCCTCCAAGCTGTTAGTACCCTGTGGTGCTGACATAATGTGTCTCTTTTGAGGCTTTGCTTTTTCTGGCTAGGCTTCAAACCGAGGACATGCAACAGTTTTATTTGTATCCAGGTGTGCTCAGTTGCTCAGTTGTGCCCAATGAGTATGATCCCATGGGCTGTAGCCTGCCATGCTGCTCTGTCCATGGGATTCTCCAGGCAAGAATACTGGAGTGGGTTGCCATTTCCATCTCCAGGGGATCTTCCCAACCCAGGGACTGAACCTGTGTCTCTTACATCTTCTGCACTGGCAGGTGGATTCTTTTACCACTCTGACACCTGGAAAACCTTTTATTTGTATAGATAGATACCAAATAGGTTCTTTTCATCTTCTTTACTGTTATAGTCTTTATATTGAAAAAAATTTCTTCAAAATAGTGACTTCAGTCACAAATCTATATATATGCTAACTATTTTTGACTGATCATGCTTGTGTACATGCTCTTCTTCCTCTGATAGTTATCTCCTCTGTCATTACAGGCAAGTTAAGGACCAGAGTTGAAGAAAAGTTTCCTCACGTGTTTCTGCCACTAGAATCCTCTTTTTCAGATGCCAAATAACAGAACATGAACTTTCCTCCAATTCACTCTAGCCAGCCCACACACTCCCAGCTCTGTCCCTCAGCATCCAGCTCTGTGTCTCTTTTCTTCCAGTTTGTGTGTGTGCATGCTCAGCTGCTAAGTGGTGTCCGACTCTTTGTGACCCCTTGGACTTGAACCTGCCAGAATCCTCCATCCATGGGATTTCCCAGGCAAGAATACCAGAGTGGGTTGCCATTTCCTCCTTCAGGAGATCTTCCTGACTCAGGTATCAAATCTGCATCTCCTGCATTAGCAGGTAGATATTTTACCCTGAACCACCAGGCAATTGAGGTATAAATAACAAATAAAGTTGCAACATTTAAATTATGTGATGTGATGATTTGATATATGTTTGTATTATGAAAGAATTCCCCTCACTGAGTTAATTTACACATCTATCACCTCACATTTACCTCTTTTGTTTGCTTACATGCTTAGCAGTTTTCAATCATACAATACAGTGCTGTCAACTGTGGTTACCATGTCATACATTATATCCTCTGGCCTTATTCATTTTATAACTGCAAGTTTGGATTCTTTTACTAATCTCTCCGTATTTGTTCCATCTTAGAGCTCCTAACAACCACCTTTCTCTCTGTTTCTATTTACTTAAAAAAAAATTTTCCACATGAAGTGGTATCATGGAATATTTGTCTTTCTCTGTTTGGCTTATTTCACTTAGGATAATGCCCTCCAAGTTACATTCATGTTGTCAAAAATGACAAGATTTCCTTATATTTTAAAGACTGAATGCACACACACACCTGGAGAAGGAAATGGCAACCCACTCCAATGTTCTTTCCTGGAGAACCTCAGGGACGGAGCAGCCTGGTGGGCTGCTGTCTATGGGGTCGGGCACGAATGAAGCGACTTGGCAGCAGCAGTACACACACCGCATTTTCTTGATCTTTTCATCTATTGATGGACACTTTGATTGTTTCTGTATTTTGACTGTTGTGACCATTGCAGCAATGAACATGAGAGGACTGACACCTCTTTAGGATAATGGTTTTATTTCCTTTGGGTGTATTCCCAGAAGTGAAAGTTATCATGTGGTAGTTCTATTTTTAATTTCTTGAGAAACCTCCATAATATTTTTTTGCAATGGCTGAACCGGTTTACATTCCTGCCAACTGTGTACAAGTTACACTTTGTACCTTGTAAAAATTTCCCTTTACAAGGTACAAAAGGTAGTAGTTCCCTTTTCTCTACATTCTCATTAGTATTTGTTATCTCTTGTCTTTTCACAGTAGCCATCCAACAGCTGTGAGTGATATCTCATTGTGGTTTTGATTTGCATTTCCCTGATGAATAGTGATATAGAATACTTTTCCATAAACCTATTGGCCACTTGTATGTTTTCTTTGGAAAAATGTCTACTCAAATCCTTTGCCCATTTTTAAATTAGGCCATTGGGTTTTCTGCTATTGAATTGTATGATTTCATTGTATATTTGAGATATTAACCCTTCATCAGATATTAGATTGATGCAAAAGTAATTGCAGTTTTGCCCTGTTGAAATTTGCAGTTTGATATTGGAACATATTCTTAAATAAATCGTTTTAGTACATATTTCTCACTTTATGCTTTTTCTGCTAATGACATTACTTGCTGTTTATCTAGACTATAGAAATGATATTGGACAAAAAAGCAAATTCGAGTGATTTTTTATTCAAGTTCAAAATGGGTTGTGAAGCAACAGAGACAACTCACAACATCAACAATGCATTTGGTACAGGAGTTGGTAACAAATGTTCAGTGAGCAGTGGTTCAAAAAGTTTTGCTAAGGAGATGAGAACCTTGAAGATGAGGAGTGCGGTGTCTAGCCATCAGAAGTTGACAACGATCAATTGAGAGGATCATCAAAACTGCTTCTCTAAGAACTACATGAGAAGTTGCCCAAGAACTCAACATTGACCATTCTGTGATCATTTGACATTTGAAGCAAATTGAAAAGCTGAAAAGACTTGTTAAGTGGTCTCATGAGCTGACCCTCTCCCCCTCAAAAAATCATCATTTTGAAGTGGCATTTTCTCTTATTTTATGCAGCAATGAACAATTTCTTGTTCGGATTGTGACATGCAAAGAAAAGTGCATACAGCAACCAGCAACATCAAGCTCAGTGCTGGACCGAGAAGCTCCAAAGCGCCTCCTAAAGTCAAACTTGCACCAAAAAAAAGTCATAGTCCCTGTTTGGTGGTCTGCTGCTTGTCAGATCCACTATAGCTTTCTGAATCCCGGTGAAACCATTACATCTGAGATGTTCAGCAAATCAATGAGACACACCGAATACTGTTACACCTGCAGCTGGCATTGGTCAACAGAATGCTAATTCTTCTCCACAAAAATGCCTGATCGCATATCACACAACTATTGCTTCAAAAGGTGAATCAATTGGGCTACAAAGTTTTGCTTCACCCACCATTTCACCTGACCTCTCGCTAATGGACTACCACTTCTTTAAGCATCCTGACAACTTTTTGCAGAGAAAACGCTTCCATATCAGTAGGAAGCAGAAAATGCTTACTGAGAGCTCATCGAATCTCAAAACATGGATTTCTTGCTACAGGAATAAGCAAACTTATTTCTTGTTGGCAAAAATATGTTGATTGTAATGGTTCCTATTTTGATTAATAAAGATTTTTTTGAGCCTGGTTATAGTGATTTAAAAGTCACAGTTCAAAATTGCAATTACTTTTTAATCAAACTAATATGTGGTTTGCAAATATTTTCTCTCATCTCATGGGCTACCTTTTCATTTTGTTGAGCAGAAGCCTTTTAGTTTGTGGTCTTTCTTGCTTATTTTTGCTTTTGGTGTCAAATCCAAAATGTAATTGCCAAAACTAATGGCAAAGAGCTTACTCCATAGGTGTTCTTCAAGGAGTTGTATGGCTTCAGGTCTTAGATTCAAGACTTGAATCTGTTTTGAGTTGGATTTTGTGTATGGTGTAAGATAGTAGTGCAGTTTCATTTTTTTGCATGTGCTTGTCCAATTTTCCCAATACCGTTTATTGATGATATTGTCCTTTCCCAATTGTATATTCTTGGCTCCTTTGTCAAAAGTTAATTAACCTTATATGCATAGGTTTATTTCTCAGCTGTCTGTTCTGCTCCATTGATCTGTTTGTTTGCTTTTATGCCAATACTATTCCTGTTTTTAGTTCTATAGCTTTATAATATGGTTTGAAATCAGAAAATTTGATGCCTCTAGTTTTGTTCTCCTTTCTGAGAATTTAGCCATTTGGGGTCTTTTGTGGTTCCATGAAAATTTTCAGTTTTTTTTCTATGTTTGTGAATTTTGATAAGGATTGCTTTGAGTCTGTAAATAGCTTTTGATATTAATCATGGTTTATGATTCCAAGTTAAAGAGTGATAGGAAAATAATAGTACTGCAAGATTTAAATGAGCCATTTAAATTTTAAAAATGTTGAGGTTTCCATAGAGCTGACATTTAAATGTTGACTTCTTTTTCCTTATTAAATAGGATAGTTTATCTTGTTTTGATCAGAAAATGAGTCTTTCAGTCTGATTTTTAATATTAAGTATTACCAGGCTTTTCTCTCCCGCTTTCCCACTCCCAAACACCTTGTGCCAGGCCTGCCTCACTACATATATATTTTTCTCTATACTGAAAGGATTGCAAGCTGTACTTTCACACATAATAGGTAGTAGCTATATTTGTCAAAAATCTTATCAACTCTGCAGTTAGACAGCTGTCAGCCTGCATTCAGTATTGTTTTGTGAAATATCTGAGGGAGGCTCAATATTATGCATTTAAATACTTTGTGTCAAAGGTTTATACAGTTTTCATTGAGCCATTTAATTCAATTTCTAAGTTAGAATTTTACCTTCTGAGGCCAAAAATTCACCAAACTCCAATAATTACTGATGATTGAATGTGCATTTAGGAATATTATCTTTCCCATTTTTAGCTATGTTCTTGGAATTTTGATCAAAAAGACCACCAGATTTATATTACTCCTTAGTTTATAGCCTAGTTTTAATTTTTCATCGGTTGTGACTTAATAGGTGCCCTATGCACCATAATCACCTCAACTCACTTGATACAACTGTCTTTGCATAAATGCATATCCCAATGTCCATACCAAAAAGTATTTATGCATATGTCTGATCCTTCCCCACTGTTCTCATGGGGAAGGACCATGTCAGAATTCATCTTAGTATTCCCAGTGGTTAGCAGGGGGATAGGCACAGGACAAGTGTGCAATTCATATTTGTTGAGTAAATAAATCCACTTTGAAGCAATTCTGTGCCTTTGACAGTTACTTATATAAAATTTGAAAGATGATTGCCTGAGTTTATTTGGTTTTCTGAAGCATTTTCTACTATTCAGTTTATCTGGTGGGTTACATCTTTGCTCATTTCACATTGAAACAATTCTCAAATTTGTAAAATGTTTCCTGCCTACCTATCTTCTTTCATTATCACAACAACTGTAAAATAATCTATAATCATTGAAATCTGGCCAAACCAATAATCTATACATCCATTCCCACCTAAGTGTAAAAAGCTATCCATCTTGATCTAAAATAGCTGCCACGTGTCATTTTCATCATTGCCATTATAAAGAATCTTTAAGCACTAGTCTTTACTTTATTGCGGCATTCAAAGAGCATAAGAGGCACCACAATAATCTCTGCTTTTATAACAAATACCTAGATCAACCTGCCTTACATTATAAAGCCCACTTAGTCAGTGGCAATGCTGTCTTCTATATCCACATTAACACTGGTGTTGTATTTGACAGGACAGACTCACATTTTCATTTGTCACCATTTTACTATTCAAGCTTTGTACAGAATTTTTCCCTGACATGAGTTATCGTGAATGTTTACTTTCTGCCAAAGAAATACAATCTCATTGTCTAAGAATTTACACAGTGAACAGATCATAGAACAGAAGAAACATCAGCCCTGCACAATGTTTTTCATGCTTAAAATGTAGCCCAGGAGTCTGCAAATAATAAAATTGCAGCTGTCCATTGACCCAGCAGGAGCAGTACACCAGTCATAATATAGTCAGCAATAACTCAGTAGCCTGAGAACATGGTGTATTTTAAATAGTCAGCTCTCAGTTGTTCCTGGTAACAGAAGACAAAGATGGGCATGGCTCATTTAGTTAAGAATGTAACTTTAAAAGACTCATGTGTACTATTAGTTTAAAATATTTTCTTCCCCGTGTTATTGTTTGGAGTTACTTTCAAACAGGAAAGCTAATATTTTAGTTTTTGTATTCCTCCTCACTACTATAGGCCTTAAATCTAGCAGTTACAATTAATTATTAAAGAAATGGCCAGAATAGAAGCAACAGGGGATAAAAAGTAACTGAGAGGTGAGATAAGAGCTACTTTAGGCTTATCAGTCCAGTTTCCAGTTTAAGTAACAATATTGCTTTTCTATTCTTTCTGTAACAAATTATCTTGAACTTTGTGGCTTCAATAAGAACTTATTACTGTTCAACTCTAGAGTTCAGAAGTCCTACATGAATCTCATTGGGATAAAATCAAAGTATTAGCAGGGCTACATGCCATACTGGTGGCCTTAGGGAAGAATCTATTTTCTTTGTCTTTTCCAGCCTTGAAAGACAGCCCATATTCCTTGGCTCACAGCCCCTTTCTCCGTCTTAAAAGCCAGCAGTAGTAGGTTGAGTCTTCCTCACATAGCATCACTTTGACCTTAGCTTCTGCTTTCCCCTTCCACTTTTAAGAACTCTTACACTGAGATAATCCAAATAATCCAGGATAGTCTCCCTGTTTTCAGGTCATCTGATTAGCAACCTTGATTCCACTTGAGACCTTGATTCTCCTTTGCCATGTAACCTAACATATTCACAAGTTCTAGGGATTGGAACAAAGACATCCTTGGAGTCTTTTATTTTGCCACCACAATAATATAACAAATATCATATTTCAAATCATGAATGTGCCTTTTACTTTTATCTTTTCTAATATTATTTTTTTTACTATTTGGCCCCTAGCATTCATCTAGCTATAAAGGAAACTACAAATTTTAAAGAATGTCAAAGAAAGACTTTTTAGAAACTCAGCTTCTGACATTCAAAAATGGAACTGTTTAAAAGAATTTAAAATATATTTTGGCTCTGACTTTAATATATCAATGTTCATAGCTCAAAGAACCAGCTTGAAGAGGTCTATCATGCTAAAGAAGATATTCTTTATGCCTATGGCAGAAAAATCATGAGGTGTGTTGTTATAGCGTAGACGTATATACAATGGAGTAAAGAAAAGTTAGCCCTTCCCCAGACCCAGGTGAGATTGGAAAAAAAAAAGGAAAAGATAGGATGTAAAAGTGTGGCAAGAAGGTGGCAGGTAAGTCAGAGAGGGCTGTAGGGAGTCAAGTCAAATGTTGTCAGCTAGCAGTCACCACCNGGAATACCAGTCTACCTTACCTGCCTCCTGAGAAATCTGTATGCAGGTCAAGAAGCAACCGTTAGAACTGGACATCAAACAACAGACTGGTTCCAAATTGGGAAAGGAACATGTCAAAGCTGTATATTTTCACTTTGCTTATTTTACTTATATGCAGAATACATTATGCAAAATACCTGACTGGATGAAGCACAAGCTGGAGTCAAGATGGCTGGGAGAAATATCAATAACCTCAGATATGCAGATGACACCACCCTTATGGCAGAAAGCGAAGAACTAAAGAGCCTTTTGATGAAAGTGAAAGAAGAGCGTGAAAAAGTTGGCTTAAAACTCAACATTCAGAAAACTAAGATCACAGCGTCTGGTCCCATCACTTCATGGCAAATAGATGGGGAAACAATGGAAACAGTGAGAAACTTTATTTTGGGGGGCTCCAAAATCACTGCAGATGGTGACTGCAGTCATGAAATTAAAAGACACTTAAAATGCCCCTTGGAAGAAAAGCTATGACCAACCTAGACAGCATATTAAAAAGCAGAGACATTACTTTGTCAACAAAGGTCTGTCTAGTCAAAGCTTGTTTTTCCAGTAGTCATGTAAGGATGTGAGAGTTGGAACATAAAGAGAGCTGAGCGCAGAAAATTGATGTTTTTGAACTGTGGTGTTAGAGAAGACTCTTGAGAGTCCCTGGGACTGCAAGGAGATTTTAAGGAACCAGTCAATTTTAAGGAAATCAATCCTGAATATTCATTGGAAGAACTGATGCTGAAACCCCAATACTTTGGCCACCTGATGTGAAGAACCGATTCATTGGAAAAGACCCTGAGAAAAGAAGGAACAACAAGCAGCTGGGAAAGATTGAAGGCAGAAGGAGAAGGAGATGACAGAGAATGAGATTGTTAGATGGCATCACCGATTCAATGGACATGAGTTTGCATAAGGTTCGGTAGTTGGTGATGGACAGGGAAGCCTGGCATGGGGCAGTCCATGGGGTCGCAGAGTCGGGCACGACTGAGCGACTGAACTGAACTGAAGTGGGAGCAGGCTTGACGTATTCAAGCAAAAGGAGACCCTCAGGTGAGGAATCCAGATGAAGTCACGGGTGGGGGCAGGCATGCAGCACTTTGCAGCCATGGGGAAGAACTTTGGACTTGATGCTGAGTGTTGAGGGAAGCCATTGATGAACAGATTTACCACACAAGAGCTGCTGGCATTTGATTTTACCCAAAGGGGTAAAAGGTAAATTATGTAAAGAGAACAATTTGATATTCATGCATGGCAGGTTCCAGAACAGCTTTCTTCATGGGTGACTGTGACCATTTAGGAAAAGATTAAGCTGTGATCCTTGAATATCAGCCAAACCCTCTCTTCTCGCCGCCATTGTAATTGGATGGCCCCAGACAATTTATCTTGATCCAGCAAATCATTTGGCATTTGTCCTTATAAACAAGACAGAAATGTGACCTGGATGATAGAGATGCAGATTTAAAATTGAACAATTTTAATAAAGCAGAGGCAGTCTCTGTGGAGGCATCCCAAAGCTCCATCCTTGGGCTGCCTGGTATTGTCATCAGTCCTGTGAATAGAGACAGCAAAGCTGCTTTTACCCTGCAGATGGCTGCTGGCTGAGACGCAGCTCCAATACAATGGGTGATGAAGCAGATTCAAGGCAGCCTTGACAGATTGTAAAGTTGGGTTGAAACCAACAAGATGAAATTCACCAGGAATGAGTGCTAAATCTTGTGTTGAGGCTGTGAAAAAAAAATTGGTTACATAAGAATTAGACAGGGGAAATATGAATAGATGGAAATTTGTGAGAAAGAAAGAAAAGGGATAGAGGGAGGGAGGAAGGAAGGGAGAATGAGAGAGAGAGGAAGGGAAGGAAGGAGGGAAAGAGAGAAAGAATCAATCAGGTGGTTTTGTTCACAAGCTCATAATTATGTGTCCCTGTCAGGAGACCCAACAGAGGCACCCAACCAGGAAAAAAGCCTGACCTCTAAGGGATGGGGAGTTCCCTACCCTAAGTGTCCAGGCCCCTTCAGGGCACCATATTGTGAGAAAGAGAAGGTGACAAGCAAGAGAAAACCAGAAGAAGGATACAGATTAGATGAGGATTTGACCAAGTTGAATGGTAAAGATGAACAGAAACTGGAAAGAAGGAGAGATTGGGGTGCCAGGGCAAGTTTCCAGTGTGGAATTCAAAAGTGCGGTTCTAAGCATTTGGTTTGCCCAGGGATGAATATACTACTGAGCAGTGGTGAACTTCACCCTGAGCCAACAGCAACATCTGTTGCGCTCCAGTAAAGCACCTTTTGCATCATCTCTTTTAATCCTTACAATAATCCTACAAGGCAGAGATTACCACAACTCTCATCTTAAAGGAAGGCTGTGGAGCAGAAGGCTAAGGAACTTGCTTAGAACTCAGAGGAGGAAGAAGCTAGACAGAACCCGGACCGGGGTTATCCCCAGCGGGACTGCGCCCTACCTTCCCAGCACCGCGCAGGTTGTTTGTGCGGAGAGGACCGCGCAGTTCTTGACAGTTTTTGGAGACACTCACGAGCAACTCTTTGTGTTGTAAGCAACAGCAATTCTCCCTCCCCAAATTTTGCACCCAATTTTGAGGGCTCTGGAACTCCGAGAACCCCAGTGGTCGGACCCTATTCGCTATACTCCCTTGCAGCCGGAGGTCTGGGCGCGCAGCAGGGGCTGCGGAGTGGGCTGCGGGCATCAAGGGGGCGGTGCCCGGAGGCCCGCGGGGTGGGGCGCCGCCTGCAGGGGGCGCTGGCGGCGGCTCCGGGCGGAGACAATCGCGCTGAGCGGCCACCGCAGCCAGAGCGGGAGCCCGAGCCGCACGGCGCGGCGCTGAGCTGTGGCTGAGCGGGGCCGGCCGAGCGGGGCCGGGCNAAATGAATTATAAGTTAATTAGTCAACCTAATGAACAACAATGGCTAATATCTCAGCCCTGGTGTGGGCTGATTAGGCTCTCAAGTGACCTCAGAAAAAAGTTTTCCACTTGTATTCTCTCTCAAACTTCTTTGAAGTACCTATAGAACTCTCACAGTCACCTGGATGGGGACGACAGGATGAAACTCCTTGTGTGGATATCCATGTTTCTCCATGGATGGTTGATGATGAAGGTTGAAGTTCTGTTCTCAGGGAGGTCAGAAGGAAAGAGAGAAGCATTTGTCCTTATTCAGATGTAAGACTCCAAAACCAATAACCATGCCCTGTGCAGCTCAAGGTTGTACAGATTGAGGGATGCAGCCAAGGAGGTTTTACAGCTTCCCATATCTGTTCATTAGGCATTGTTTCCATCGTTGCTCTCACATCTGAGCACAACACTTCCCTGTGGGACACTGATCTAGATAGGAAAATTTTCTTTTCCCAGAAGGCTAATTAGAAGTCAGACGAATCTAGTTTTTATTACCCTCTTCCCATGAACTTGCCTGCCTTCCAGAGGTCTAACCTCCTTGAACTTTATCCTTGTGTATGCTAAGTTGCTTCAGTTGTGTCCAATTCTTTGCAATCCTATGGACAGTAACTTGCCAGGGGCCTCTGTCCATGATATTCTCCAGGCAAGAATACTGAAATGGGTTGCTATGCCCTCCTCCAAGGGATCATCCCAACTCAAAGATCAAACCCACATCTCATGTCTCCTGCATTGGAAAGTGCATTCTTTTCCACTAGCACCACCNTTGCCAGGGGCCTCTGTCCATGATATTCTCCAGGCAAGAATACTGAAATGGGTTGCTATGCCCTCCTCCAAGGGATCATCCCAACTCAAAGATCAAACCCACATCTCATGTCTCCTGCATTGGAAAGTGCATTCTTTTCCACTAGCACCACCAGGAAAGCCCATATCAACTATACTTCAATTGGAAAAATAACTTAAAGAAGCAAGAAATGGTATTGACTTAATGATATGACATAGAATAGCAATAAAATTGGAAAAAGAGTAGACATGCATTTCAGTTCAGTCACTCAGTCATGTCTGACTCTTTGCAACCCCGTGGACTGCAGCAATCCAGGCTTCCCTGTCCATCACCAGCTTCCAGAGCTTGCTCAAACTCAAGTCCAGTGAGCCAGCGATGCCATCGAACCATCTCATACTCTGTCGTCCCCTTCTCCTCCTTCCTATGATCTTTCCGAGCATCAGGGTCTTTTCTAAGGAGTCAGTTCTTTGCATCAGGTGACCATAGTATTGGAGCTTCAACATAAGTCCTTCCAATGAATATTCAAGATTGATTTTCTTTAGGATGGACTGGTTTTATCTCCTTGCAGTCCAAGGGATTCTCAAGAGTCTACACCAACACCACAGTTCAAAAGCATCAATTCTTCAGTGCTCAGCCTTCTTTATAGTCCCACTCTCACATCCATACATGACTACTGGAAAAACTATAGCTTTGACTAGATGGACCTTTATCGGCAAAGTAATGTCTCTGCTTTTTTAATATGTTGTATAGATTGGTCATAGCTTTTCTTCCAAGGAACAAGCGTCTTTTTATTTCATGGCTGCAGTCACCATCTGCAGTGCATTTGGAGCCCCCAAAAATAAAGTCTCTCACTGTTCCAATTGTTTCTCCATTTATTTGCCATTAAGTGATGGGACAGGATGCCATGATCTTAGTTTTTTGAATGTTGAGTTTTAAACCAGTTTTTTCACTCTCCTCTTTCACCTTTATCAAGAAGCTCTTTAGTTCCTCTTCACTTTCTGCCATAAGGGTGGNTTTATTTCATGGCTGCAGTCACCATCTGCAGTGATTTTGGAGCCCCCCAAAATAAAGTCTCTCACTGTTCCAATTGTTTCTCCATTTATTTGCCATGACGTGACGGGACAGGATGCCATGATTTTAGTTTTTTGACTGTTGAGTTTTAAACCAGTTTTTTCACTCTCCTCTTTCTCCTTCATCAAGAAACTCTTTAATTCCTCTTCACTTTCTGCCATAAGGGTAGTGTTCTGTGTATCTGAGGTTATTGATATTTCTTCCAGCAATCTTGATCCCAGCTTGTGCTTCATCCAGCCTGGAATTTTGCATAATGTACTCTGAATATAAGTTAAATAAGCAGGGTGACAACACACGGCCTTGACATACTTCTTTTCCAATTTGGAACCACTCTGTTCTTCCATGTCTAGTTCTAATACAGATTTCTCAAGAGACAAGTCAGGTGATCTATGGTCTGGTATTCCCATCTCTTGAAGAATTTTACACTGCTTGTTGTTATTGACACAGTCAAAGTCTTTGGTGTAATCAATAAAGAAGAAATAGATGTTTTCTGGAACTCTCTTGCTTTTTCTATGATCCAACGGATGTTGGCATTTTGATCTCTTTTTCCTCTGCTTTTTCAAAATCCAGCTCTAATTTCTGGAAGTTCACAATTCATGTACTATTGAAGCCTGGTTTTGAGAATTTTGATTATTATTTTGCTGGAGTGTGAGATGAGTGAAAATTCTTTGGCATTGCCCTATTTTGGGGATTGGAAAATTGACCTTTTCCAGTCCTATGGCCACTGATGAGTTTTAACTGAATGTAATACTCAATGTTCCTAGAAACAGTAGCACATAGTAGATGGTNCCAAATAATCCAGGATAGTCTCCCTGTTTTCAGGTCATCTGATTAGCAACCTTGATTCCACTTGAGACCTTGATTCTCCTTTGCCATGTAACCTAACATATTCACAAGTTCTAGGGATTGGAACAAAGACATCCTTGGAGTCTTTTATTCTGCCACCACAATAATATAACAAATATCATATTTCAAATCATGAATGTGCCTTTTACTTTTATCTTTCCTAATATTATTTTTTTTACTATTTGGCCCCTAGCATTCATCTAGCTATAAAGGAAACTACAAATTTTAAAGAATGTCAAAGAAAGACTTTTTAGAAACTCAGCTTCTGACATTCAAAAATGGAACTGTTTAAAAGAATTTAAAATATATTTTGGCTCTGACTTTAATATATCAATGTTCATAGCTCAAAGAACCAGCTTGAAGAGGTCTATCATGCTAAAGAAGATATTCTTTATGCCTATGGCAGAAAAATCATGAGGTGTGTTGTTATAGCGTAGACGTATATACAATGGAGTAAAGAAAAGTTAGCCCTTCCCCAGACCCAGGTGAGATTGGAAAAAAAAAAGGAAAAGATAGGATGTAAAAGTGTGGCAAGAAGGTGGCAGGTAAGTCAGAGAGGGCTGTAGGGAGTCAAGTCAAATGTTGTCAGCTAGCAGTCACCACCAAACTCTCATAACAGTTTTAAATTAAATGCTGCTATAAAAGCATGCAGGGTAGTCAGTCACAAACATCAAGTTAGTTAGAGACAAAACAACTTGATTTTTGGTCACATCACATTTCCATATGCAAAGTAGAATGATATAAGTGATGTAAACTTTATCCCAAGTTCCTTTCTCTTGGTTATTGGGAAGAGAGGTAGACAGGGGAAGGGGCAATGTAATTTTAGACCTATTTGTTAAAACATCTCCTGCTCTGATCACATAAGCAGTCTCTCCCTAGTGCTCTCATTTCTTAATACTCCAGTGCCCTTCTTAGCTTCTTTTCAAGAATATGTCTGTTCTAGAGGGAGAGGAACAACTTATATGCTTGCTCCTCTGCTCTCCAGTGAACAATCATGTCTTCCTTGATTGCCTGTGGGTGCTCTACTGGTCTTTGATGCCATAGGCTTTGCCTGGTTACTTTGCAGTCCATACTTTTGACTAAAACGATGCTCAAGGAAGCAATAGTCATGATTCTCTTTTTGAGACTTCCCACTCTTCACAGTCTATTAACCTGAATCTCTCCCTATTTCCATCCCCAGACTATGACTGGAACTCCAGTATCTAGGAAAGGGTCATGTCTTTCTCATTGCAGTAGATCAATGGTAAGTCTGCTGGCTTTCAACTAAATATCCATATCCCACTAGAACTAAATCAAGTTCAGAAGGGCTAACTAAAGTCCTTCTATCCCTGGCCATGCTGTTTGCTCCTTAGCTTGTTTCACACACAACAAGTTGATGCACAATGCACTACAAAGAATCTTCTATAAAATATCAATTATGGAACAAGAAAGGGCCTTCTGCTCTTGAGTTTCTCCCGCATTTGTCTCACACTCATCTACAGGATTTTTCTCTAGATGTAGCAAACACAGATCTATTACTCCATTTTCCTCTTTCTATTTCCATTCTTCTTTCCCCACTGACTCTAAGAACTTTAACTTAAATGGCTTTCTTTTTTTAAGCAGCAACCTCTTGTGTGCTTAGTCACTCACTCATGTCCGACTCTTTGTGACCCCATGGACTGTAGCCCACAGGCTCCTCTTTCCATGAGGATTCTCCAGGCAAAAATACTGAAGTGTGTTGCCATGCCCTCCTCTAAGGGATCTTCCAAACCCAGGGATCAAACCCAGATTTCCTGCATTACAGGTAGAATCTTTACCACCTGAGCCACAAGGGAAGCTTGGGGAAGCCCTCTTGACTTAAGCTTAATAACATGAAGGCTCTCTTGAATTAAGTTGCAAGTAATAACAACCAACTCAAAAACAACAACAACAAAAAATCTAATAAAATCTGATGCTCAGAAAAGTGTTAAATCATCAGCTGATAGTCTGGGAAATTAGGTAATTGAACATCATGAACTACTGTAAATAGATCATTGAAGCCTGCTGGATCTCCTCCTCTCTCATTTCCTCTCCCTCTCTATCTGGATATTTTTCCTTCCCAGTATTGTCAGTTCAGTTTTTTATCAGTGTGAACCATCTTCCACCACATGCTGGGGAATACGGCATCTATCATGATCATCATGCTGGGAAACACAACCTCCTTCACTCAGCATCTGAGTTTTATAGCTTTCATCATTTTCCTTCAAAGAAAGATTGATTCACAGTTCCATTTTAAAATCTAGAAAATATCTACTGATAGATATATAACTGCTCAGTGCAGCACTAATCAGGTGTAGCCAGGGGGAGGATCAGGTAAAAGTATGGCTATTTGGGATCCATTCCTCTTTAATGTGGGGCCATTCCCAGAGAAAAGAAAATCACTGTGAGAAAAGGTAACCCAAGATCATCGCCCTCGTTAAAGAATCTGGGTGCCATTGGTTACATTTCCTTCATAGAATTAAAATGATCTTCTGAAATTTTTTATCTCCCAAATGTTTAACTTACACCGTTTACACAAGAAATAGAAACAACTGATGGAATATAATGCTAGTGAACACTCCTCACTTTTCATACTCTAGGCAAATATGAGTACAGATCAGTAGGGCTAATCATGAATTAGAGCTCTTCTGGATAATCTTCTGGATAAGCAGAGGGTCCGAAGGGGGAATCATCCATGGGAGACATTATCTTGCCACAAGTTCTTAGAATTGTGGAATTAGAATAGTGGAAGTTCCTTAGAATTTCCACGATTCAGCATAAACAGAAAGTGGATTAAGCTGCTCTAGTTCTCAAGTACCAGAGATCAGCATAAAGCCTTTGTAAATGTTCTCTGTCAGAGTGATCTCCCAATAAGCAGCTATAGTGTCACACATGAATGTTTCAGAAATAGATTGTGGGGTCTAACCAGTGCCTACTAAGTCAGAACCTCTGGAGTCTCCAATCTGCATTTTAGCAAACCTTCCAGGTGACTCTGATGCATGTTAAAATATAAGAACCCTTGCTCTACAATACACTTATAGTTAGGCCAGTTAGGACATATTTTCACTTGGATGTGTCTCCTTGTTAAGTGAAGACTGTGGTCCTTAGTAATATATCATTTGGGGGATCCTTCCTTATTTATCTGCTGTCCACAAAACCCTGCTTCCAATTACACCGATAAGAGTTCTGAAAACCAAAGGTCAAAGATCACCTCAGGGATTTTAATTTAACTTTCCATGTTACTTCTTGAAGGCTCTAGTCAAAACCTTAATTAGCTTGACTTGCTTCTCTTTTTAGATTGACAGATACCCATTAGAGGAGACTGTGTTATTATGGGACTATTATTGTAATTAATTCTTTATAGTATTGTGAGCTACTCTAGTAGGTCACCGGGTAAAGAATCTACCTGCAATGCAGGAGACCCAGGTTTGATTTCTGGGTAGAGCAGATCTGCTGGAGAAGAGATAGGCTACCCACTCCAGTATTCTCGGGCTTCCCTAGTGGCTCAGCTGGTAAAGAGTCTGCCTGCAATGTGGGAGCCCTGGGTTTGATCCCTGGGGTTGGGAAGATCCCTTGGAGAAGGAAACAGCTACCCACTCCAGTATTCTGGCCTGGAGAATTCCATATAGTCCACGGGGTCACAAAGAGTTGGACATGACTGAGTGACTTTCACATTGTATTGTAGTATTATTAGATTATGGTGATCATAGCACTGTACCAGTGCTCTTTTGCATTTTTATTTATTGCTTTGCTCTATGTTTGATGTTTTTAAAATAAAAATTCACCAGCATATCTGTTACTTAATTTCTTATATTGTTTTTGCTGATTTCCAGAAAGAAAGGGTGATCTGGACATGATTGGAGATGTACTTTGTTTCTTCTGCCCTTGTTACTTTTGGTTTCTTACTTGATATGACATCCTGAGTCAAACCATTTAAATAATCTTTTAAATTCATTTTCTTCACATGGATAAATGATTCTCAGGTCTGGCATGGGAATATTATAAAAATAGAGATTGATGTGTGATCCTCATCCAAGACCAAATTAAATTGAAATAATTAATGGTTAAGATACAAAGAATTATCATAATTTAATAATGCCCAAATAATGACAATGGATAGCTAAGTTTGAGACCCACTGATATAGATTTTCCCTCAGGTCCAAGTTCCTCAGAGTATAATTTCAGAGGTATTATACTAGATTCTGAGCTTCCCTTGTGGCTCAGCTGGTAAAAAATCCGCCTGCAATGTGGGAGACCTGAGTTTGACCTCTGGGTTGGGAAGATCCCCTGGAGAAGGGAAAGGCTACCTACTCAAGTATTCTGGCCTGGAGATTTCCATGGACTATACAGTCCATATAATCACAAAGAGTCAGACACAACTGAGTGACTTTCACTTTCATACTAGATTCTAGCTTTTTTTGTGTGTTGATAATGGAATTCCAGTAGAGCTATTTCAAATCCTGAAAGATGATGCTGTGAAAGTGCTGCACTCAATATGCCAGCAAATTTGGAAAACTCAGCAGTGGCCACAGGACTGGAAAAGGTCAGTTTTCATTCCAATTGCAAAGAAAGGCAATGCCAAAGAATGCTTAAACTACTGCACAATTGCACTCATCTCACAGGCTAGTAAAGTAATGCTCAAAATTCTCCAAGCCAGGCTTCAGCAATACATGAACCGTTAACTTCCAGATGTTCAAGCTGGTTTTAGAAAAGGCAGAGGAACCAGAGATCAAATTGCCAACATCTGCTGGATCATGGAAAAAGCAAGAGAGTTTCAGAAAAATATCTATTTCTGCTTTATTGACTATGCTAAAGCCTTAGACTGTGTAGATCACAAANAATACAGTCTCAGTACCAGTAAGCTTTGTACCAAGGAATTCAGGGCACTCATCGTCCAGGACAGGAGCACCATCAGTCCACAGAAAATAGGGCTCTTGATGACTGTGTAGTGCAGGGGGTCACAGATGGCTATGAAGTTGTCATAGGACATGACAGTTAGAATTAAGTTCTCCAGCACTACAAAGAGTATGTAAAAATGCATCTGGGTGATGCAGCCTTCATAGGAAATAGCTGTGCTCTGTGTTTGTATGTTCACCAGCATCTTTGGGATGATGGTGGAGATCAAACAGATGTCTGCAAAGGACAGGTTGGAGAGGAAGAAGTACATGGGGGTGTGGAGGTGGGAGTCTGAGAAGGTGGCAAGAATGATGAGCAGATTCCCAAACATAGTGATCAGGAACATGGAGAGGAAAAGTCCAAATATGAAAGGTTGCAGTTTTAG
The DNA here is from genome assembly GCA_006410875.1 of Neotragus pygmaeus. NCBI lineage: Eukaryota > Metazoa > Chordata > Mammalia > Artiodactyla > Bovidae > Neotragus > Neotragus pygmaeus. Next base: position 258,377 of record SJYV01006757.1, read on the forward strand.
ACCCTCTGATAATCCCAGAAGAATAAATTGTGCCATTCCTGTATCATTTCCTGGTACCACGTGGTGGTGATCACTACTGGGGAAGAAAAATATAGCATGATTAATTTCTACATGTGTGCACATTAACACAGTAAGATGCTATGAATTACAATATTTAATCATCTTTAAGTAATCCACTGTGTCATCTGTGATTAGAAATTCCTAACCTTTTCCCTAAGAGGTCATGATTGTACAGTTTTTTTTTTTCTTTTGAAAAATATTTTATTTATTTATTTTTTTATTTTTTTAACTTTATTTTACTTTACAATACTCTATTGGCTTTGCCATACATCGACATGAATCCACCACGGGTTTAAAAGCAAATATTTTTCATATATTCTAGAAATTCATGTTGAGTATCAACCATCTTCTAGGGGAAATGTATGAGTGAGATGCTGAGAACAAAACTTCCAACAATGCAATGACGAAGAAATAATATGAGTTAGCAAATGAAAAAAAATATATATATATATATACGTTATCTCATGTGGTGAGAGATAATATGGGGGGAAAAAAGGCAGGTATAAATTACCATGCGTGGATATGTTACATTTTACTGAGAGTTCAGGAAGATATGAAAAAAAAAAAAAAAAAGGAGCGAGAGAGAGAGACATTTGAACAAAGACTTGAAGCAAGACCAAGCAGAAACACCAGTTAACCTGGGGGACCAGTGTGCCCTGTTGGGAAAAGAGCCTGCAAAATCCCTTAGGGTAGGGCTTGTTTAAATATTCAAGACTTAAAAAGCAGCAAAAGTGTCAAGGGGAAAAAACAAGAGTGTGTGAGGAGAAATGGTATCAGAGGATGCTAAGGAATAAGGTTTTCCTGCTACAGCTGAATCTTCAAGACACAAGAAGTCCTTCATCCACATGTTGTTACTTTCACATTTTTACATTTGTTTTGATTCCTGTGAATTAAAATGAATGGACTCCTTTATTTGCATCTTCTGGTTGACATTATTGTGTCTGTGTTTTAAGGGTAACATTTTGGAGTGGATAATTTAAGAATCACTTTCCAGAGAACTGTTCATTCCCTACAACACACACACACAACACACATACCATGTCTTACTGGACTTGTTACTCTCTGGCTTGTCACTCTCTGGCTTGTCTCACTTTTGGCTACAATAATTATGAAAACAATGATGAAATACCGTCATCGACACTATGTTATCTTTGCTCAAGAAAATGTAGAAATAGTACCCAAGTTCTGGATGGTAAGCTTCCCATGGACTGTATTTCATTTAAATGTGACTTTTTTGTGCCCAGTATTGGGCTTCCCCTGTGGTTCAGCAGTAAATAATCCCCCTGAAGTGCAGGAGATGCAAGAGACACAGGTTTAATCCCTGGGTTGGGAAGATCCCCTTGAGGAGAGCATGGAAACCCACTCCAGTTTCTTGCCTGGAGAATCCCATGGACTGAGGAGTCTAGGGGGCCACAGCCCATGGACTTGCAAAGCATTGGACATGACTGAAGCAATTAAGCAAGCATGCATGCATTTAAAAAAAAAAAAGTAGTTCAAAACACTGAGAGAATGAAAAGTCCTGTGGAAGAAAATAAGGTTTACCTGTGGGCCACATTCCTTGGTGGTTGCCTTGTCCTAGGATACAGACCTCGGAGTATGTATACCTCAGTTATGCAGACATTTCATCCTCTATGACAAGTCTGATGGCATCAGGGATTTACACCATGGTCTCCCCTACACACCTGTATTGAATATTTTCATTTTCAAAACAAAATCTAATAAACTCAGCTGATCCAGACACCATGAAAAAAGAAAGATTCCTTGATTCTGGTAGCTTTTGAATGACAGTTATATTGCCTTGATGCTCAAAAAACCTCATAAAATATTCTAGAGCAATTTATCAAAGCAGGAAGGAATAATAATTTTAGGACAACAGGAGCATTCCAGTAGAAAGTAAGCAAAGGGAATAAAGCTTCCTTGGTGGCTCAGATGGTAAAGAATCTGCCTGAAATGCAGGGGACCTGGGTTTGATCCTTGGATCATGAAGATTCCTTGGAGTAGGAAGTGGCAACCCACTCCAGTATTCTTGCTTGGAGAAAGCCATGGATAGAGGAGGCTGGCGGTCTACAGTCCATGGGGTCACAAAGAGTTGGACACAACTGAGCAACTAACACTTCCAAGGGAATAAGCCCACAACTGACAACAGAAAATAGACAATACACAATTATAGATGAGGATTGTAAAAGACAAATGCTCTAGGCTGGTGGACTGGAATGACCCAGAGGGATGGGATGGGGAAGGAGGTGGGAGGAGGGTTCAGGATGGGGAACACATGTACACCCATGGCAGATTCATGTCAATGTGTGGCAAAACCAAAACAGTATTGTAAAGAAAATAAATAAATAAAACTGAAAACTTTATAAATTTAAAAAAAAAGATAAATGGTAACTGACTTTTGTAAATGATCTTGAATACAAAGCTTTTGATTCAGAAAACTGACTTTTGAAACTCAGTGTTATCACATATTAGCCGTTTGAATGTAGTGGATCTACAGACCCGTTCTAAACATTAATGACTTTGAGAAAAAGGTGAAATTCATAAGTTAAAAAAAAATAATAAATAAAATAACAGAAAAAAATAAAAAAAACATTAATGACCTAATTCAAACAGTGGGGATAGTGGTATCTATCCTCCTAAGTTGGAAGGCAAATATAGTCAATATATGTAAAAGTTTAGCATAGTTCCTTTCTCATACTAAATTAGCAGGTATCACAGAGATGTGGATTTGCTTGTTTTTTCTTTCTACCTTCCAAATGCCTCCCTAGCTTCCCTACCTCTTGGTATTTAAGAATTCCAAAGTAAGACTCTCTTTCATACCCCTCTTTTCATTCTAAGCACAAAATTTTCCTGTGAATATCTAACGTGAGGAAAGGTACTGTGAAATGTTTGTCTCAAGAACACTGTTGCAAGGCAGTATATACTTCCATAGATGTGGGTCATTCTAATAAAAATGGAAGGTATTCAAATACTTCCCAAATTAAAAATCTCTTTGTAAATGTGGATATTTCATTTCACATGCTTCCAAACCCACTTTTCTTACTCTCCTTAAATGTACAACTCCCCTAATATGCTCTGATTTTACTGGAACCACTTTATGCTCCTCACTGTTTCCTCATTCTCATCCAGTTAATTGTCCATTCCCATCACTTAATCGTCAGCACTGATTCTTGTACTTCTGGGTTCATCAGACACTTCTCCAAAAATTTTGACATATAAAATAAATGAATTATAAGTTAATTAGTCAACCTAATGAACAACAATGGCTAATATCTCAGCCCTGATGTGGGCCGATTAGGCTCTCAAGTGACCTCAGAAAAAAGTTTTCTACTTGTATTCTCTCTCAAACTTCCTTGAAGTACCTATAGAACTCTCACACTCACCTGGATGGGGATGACAGGAGGAAAGTCCCTGTGTGGATATCCATGTTTCTCCATGGATGGTTGATGATGAAGGCTGAAGCTCTGTTCTCAGGCAGATCAGAAGGAAAGAGGGAAGCATTGGTCCTTATTCAGATGTAGGACTCCAAAAGCAATAACCATACCCTGTGCAGCTCAAGGTTGTACAGAATGAGGGTTGCAGCCAAGGAGGTATTACAGCTTCCCATGTCCGTTCATTAGGCACTGTTTCTATCGTTACTCCCACATCTGAGCACAACACTTCCCTGAGGGACACTGGTCTAGATAGGAAAATTTTCCTGATAAGTCTCTTTTCCCAGAAGGCTAATTAGAAGTCAGATGAATCTAGTTTCTATTATCCTCTTCCCATGAACGTGCCTGCCTTCCAGAGGTCTAACCTTGCACTTTATCCTTGTGTATGCTAAGTCGCTTCAGTTCTGTCCAATTCTTTGCAACCCTATGGACAGTAACTTGCTAGGGGACTCTGTCCATGGTATTCTCCAGGCAAGAATATTGAAATGGGTTGCTATGCCCTCCTCCAAGGGATCATCTCAACTCACAGATCAAACCCACATCTCATGTCTCCTGCATTGGAAAGTGGGTTCTTTTCCACTAGCACCACTAGGAAAGCCCATATCAACTATACTTCAATTGAAAAAATAACTTAAAGAAGCAAGAAATGGTATTGACTTAATGATGTGACATAGATTATTAATAAAATTGGCAAAAGAGTAGACATGCATTTCAGTTCAGTCACTCAGTCGTGTCTGACTCTTTGCAACCCCGTGGACTGCAGCAATCCAGGCTTCCCTGTCCATCACCAGCTTCCGGAGCTTGCTCAAACTCAAGTCTAGTGAGCCAGTGATGCCATCCAACCATCTCATACTCTGTTGTCCCCTTCTCCTCCTGCTTTCTATCTTTCCCAGCATCAGGGTTTTTCTAAGGAGTCAGTTCTTTTCATCAGGTGGCCGGAGTATTGGAGCTTCAGCATCAGTCCTTCCAATGAATATCCAAGATTGATTTTCTTTAGGATGGACTGGCTTTATCTCCTGGCAGTCCAAGGGACTTTCAAGAGTCTACTCCAACACTACAGTTCAAAAGCATCAATTCTTCAGTGCTCAACCTTCTTTATAGTCCCACTCTCACATCCATACATAACTACTGGAAAAACTATAGCTTTGACTAGATGGACCTTTATTGGCAAAGTAATGTCTCTGCTTTTTAATATATTGTATAGATTGGTCATAGCTTTTCTCCAAAGGAGCAAGCATCTTTTTATTTCATGGCTGCAGTCACAATCTGCAGTGATTTTGGAGCCCCAAAAAATAAAGTCTCTCACTGTTCCAACTGTTTCTCCATTTATTTGCCATGAAGTGACAGGACTGGATGCCATGATCTTAGTTTTTTGAATATTGAGTTTTAAACCAGTTTTTTCACTCTCCTCTTTCACCTTCATCAAAAAGCTCTTTAGTTCCTCTTCACTTTCTGCCATAGCGTGGTGTTCTGCATATCTGAGGTTACTGATATTTCTCCCAACAATCTTGATTCCAGCTTGTGCTTCCTCCAGCCTAGCATTTTGCATAATGTACTCTGAATATAAGTTAAATAAGGAAGGTGACAATACACAGCCTTGACATACTTCTTTCCCAATTTGGAACCACTGTTCTCCCATGTCCAGTTCTAACTGTTGCTTCTTGACCTGCATACAGATTTATCAGGAAACAAGTCAGATGGTCTGTGGTCTGGTATTCCCATCTCTCGAAGAATTTTACACTGTTTGTTGTGATTGACACAGTCAAAGGCTTTGGTGTAATCAATAACACAGAAGTAGATATTTTCTGGAACTCTCTTGCTTTTTCTATGATCCAATGGATGTTGGCAATTTGATCTCTTTTTCCTCTGCTTTTTCAAAATCTAGCTTTAACTTCTGGAAGTTCATGGTTCATGTACTTTTGAAGCCTGACTTTTGGAATTTTTATTATTACTTTGCTGGAGTGTGAGATGAGTGAAAATTCTTTGGCATTGCCCTTTTGGGGGATTGGAAAACTGACCTTTTCCAGTCCTGTGGCCACTGATGAGTTTTAACTGAATGTAATACTCAATGTTCCTAGAAACAGTAGCACATAGTAGATGGTCAATTATTTGTTGAATTAATCAAGAACCAGGTACAGTAGAGATGTACATTGGGCTTTCCAGCTGGCTCAGTCAGTAAAGAATCCACGTGAATACAGGAGACCCAGATTCAATTCCTGGGTCAAGGAGATCCCTTGGAGAGGGCATCACTACCCACTCCAGTATTCTTGTTTGGAGAATTCCAGGGACAGAAGAGCCTGGTGGATTACAGTCCCTGAATCCCAAAAAGTAAGATACGACTAAGCAACTAACACTTTCACTTTTCATAGTTATTTCAAGATAACTGAATGCAACAATGTTGAATAAAAATCTACAATTAACTTACATAAGGACACAAAATGTTAACAATTTAATGAAACCAACATGAACTACTATTTCAACTTAAATTCCCAAACACTTAGAAATAAAATAACTTAAAGGATTTTAGAATGTGAGAATAAAGGAGTACTCAAATTACAATTTGTTCTCATGTTAATATATTTGGAATCAAATACACATATGAAAGATGAAGGTGATATTTTTCAAATGGCAAAGAAGAATGCTTTCCGCGTGCTTGCCAAAAGTGATACAACTTTTATAAATATGTTTAATCAAGAAAGGCTGATAGAGCAATGATGAGTAACAGATTTTCATGTATATAAATGTATAAAAGGTTATTTATTCACACTATGCAAGAGAACATTCACTCTCATTTTTGTTTATAACAAGGAATTTCAAGTGACAAGTATTAAAGTGACAGTTCAATTATTGCAGCTAAAAAAAAAAAAAAAGCCAAAAAGTAGAAAAGAAATGGAAAGAACACCATATGACTAAGTGATATGGAACTAAAGAGCCTCTTGGTGAAAGTGAAAGAGGAGAGTGAAAAAGCTGGCTTAAAACTCAACATTCAAAAAATGGCATTCAGTATCAACACTTCATTGCAAATAGATGAGGAAACAATGGAAACAGTGACAAACTTTATTTTCTTGGACTCCAAAATCACTGCAGATGGTGACTGCAGCCATGAAAATGAAAGACCCTTGCCCCTTGGAAGAAAAGCTATGACCAACCTAGACAGCATGTTCAAAAGCAGAGACATTGCTTTGTTGGCAACGGTCCACATAGTCAAAGCTATGGTTTTTCCAATAGTCAGGTATGGATGTGAGAGTTGAATTATAAAGAAGGCTGAGCACTGAAGAATCGATGCTTTTGAACTGAGGTGTTGGAGTAGACTTTTGAGAGTCCCTTGGACTGCAAGGATATCAAATCAGTCAATCCTAAAGGAAATCAATCCTGAATATTCATTGGAAGGACTGATGTTGAAGATGAAACTCCAAAACTTCAGCCAGCTGATGCAAGGAACTGAGTCCTTAGAAAAGACACTGATGCCCAGAATGATTGAATACAGGAGGAGAAGGAGATGACAGAAGATGAAGTGGTTGGATGGCATCACCAACTCAACGGANCACAGAAGAATTGATGCTTTTGAACTGTGGTGTTGGAGAAGACTCTTGAGAGTCCCTTGGACTGCAAGGAGATCCAACCAGTCCATTCTGAAGATCAGCCCTGGAATTTCTTTGGAGGGAATGATGCTAAAGCTGAAACTCCAGTATTTTGGCCACCTCACGCTAAGACTCTGATGCTGGGAAGGATTGGGGGCAGGAGGAGAAGGGGATGACAGAGGATGAGATGGCTGGATGGCATCACTGACTCGATGGTCGTGAATCTGAGTGAACTCCAGGAGTTGGTGACGGACAGGGAAGCCTGGCGTGCTGTGTTTCATGGGGTAGCAAAGAGTCAGACATGACTGAGTGACTGAACTGAACTGAACTGAATGGAAATTTTTTAGATTTGAACATGATATCAGCAACATGAGTAATAGCTAGATTATGTTTAACATAAGGCACCTCCATTTATTTTTAACTTGATACACAATGACACCTGTTAGTTTCCCATGAGGCATATTACAGAAGTAAGGGTAATATAACCCTTGGTGAAACACACCACTTACGACCAATCTTCACTGATTAACTGTCCAGATTCCCTCCTTGAAACAAGGAAACACAAAAGGACTCTTTTTAATTGTTATTGCTGATATTACGTTAGCTGCCAAGAATGGAAGTCACTTGTAGACATCTTAGATTTCTATTTATAGCAGCTTATTTCTATAAATTCATGGAAGACACATGATAGGTACACAATCAATTATTGAATGAGTAATTTAACAATTGATATATGTCAGTAAGGAAAGCGTTTTGAGCTTTTAAAAAATTAAATTGCACAAACATAATTTATTTGTATTGTTCAGATAGATCTGTTTGAATTAGAAACATGGAAAATTAGTATTTGAACATACTCTTTGATTGACATTAATATAGTTTACTGATGATAAATGAGTAATTCATTTTAATTTCTAAATGTAGGCTTCATCTCTCTAAAGTGATGATCTCTTAAAATTATAGTAGAAGCCCTTCTGCTTTTCTTGTAATTCTGCTGCTCTCTTTTCTTCTACTCCAGACTTTATAGGCACAGTTGTATTATTTCAGGACCTTCCTGTTGAAAAAATGAGCTATGTGTTCTGTAAACATTTTTTGAGAGTACTTAGTTTTATTGTTGTTTAGTTGCTCAATTGTGTCACACTCTTTTGCAACCCCATGGACTGTAGCCCACCAGGCTCCTCTGTCCGTGGAATTTCCCAGGCAAAAATACTGGAGTCAGTTGCCATTTCCTTCTCCAGGGGATCTTCCTGACCTAGGGATCAAACCCATGTCTCCCACATTGGCAGGTAGATTCTTTACCATTGAGTCACCAGGGAAGTCCCACTTCTGATTTACAATTGACCTAAAAATAATGGATGCTAATATATATTCCTAACATTTTTTTCAAAATATTCAAAATGTAAATAATGTATTTCTAAAATACATCTGCCTTGCCATTCATTCAATAAATGTGATGTGTTTCTTATCGGTCACAAAAGTTCGATTAACCAGGATTCTATACCTATTTCCTGCCTGTAATTTGTTTCAGTCTTATTAGTCTGTGCTGATTGTGTAAGCTTTTAGACCTTAGATATCTTGGCTGTTGAGTAGAAAGAATGGAAAAGATGATTGCTAATTTCAGAAGCCAGGAAGGATTTGAGCAGTAGGGCACAGCCAGGATTAAAATACAATGCAATTTTTCTTCACCAGGATGAAAAACATATCATAGTATTGTCTTATAAACTCAGAGAAGATAACTTAAAGTTCAGAAATTAGCAAAATATTGAAAATTATGACTTTTCAAAAAAAATTAGGACTGGTGAAGGTCAAATAAGATTACAAACTAATGTGAAGACTCAGGAATGGCCCTGGTGCTTGTAATGCAGTGATGTCTGGAGACCGACGTGAATGGACAGTTTTGTCTCTTACTTTGAAGTGATTCATTTACATACAGTAAAGTACACAGATTTCAAGTGTGCATTTTGGTTGATTTTTGACTGTTTCCACTCACTCATTTAAGCATTACTCAGACCAAGATTTCACCTCAAAAGTTTGCCACATGCTCCTTAGCAATCAATGATACCCTCCCCAGAATTAACAACTATTATGAGTTCTATCATATAGATTGTCTTTTTCTTAAACTTCATATAAATGGAATAATGCAGTGTGTATCCTTTTGTGTTTGGTCTTTTTCCCTTAACAATTTTTCTAAGCTTTGTCCATATTGCTTGTGTATAATAGTGGTGTGTATGTTTTTCTTGCCGAGTTGAATGTCCATTGTATAAGTATTCTGCAACTTGTTTATCCATTCTCCTGTTGGTGTACATATGAGTTGTTTGCATTTTGTGACTGCTTTTTAAAGATTTTTTTAATAACACTGTAAGGAATATTTTCATGCATGAATTTTGGTAGGCATAGGCACATTTATCTCAGATAGGAGTAGATATTTTGATACATTTGAGGGTTTATGTTTAGCTTAAATGAGTCAACCAGAGAGCTCTTCAAAGTGATTGAACTAATTTACATTTCCACTATCAATGTATGAGAGTTCTAATTACTTAGTAACTTGCCATTATTTATGTCTCTCAGTATTTTTAATGTTAGCCATTCAAGTGGATGTATACTGCTGTAACTATGCTTTTATTTGCAACCCCCCGGTGACTAACGATGTTGACCACCTTGTCAATGTTGATTAGCCATATGGAGATCTTATTTTGTGTGATGTCAGTTCAAGCCTGCTGCCCATCATTTTACGTTAGGTTTTGAAATTTTGTATTTGTAGCATTTATATATGTATATGTATATATATACACTAGGTATTTAAGTCACTTGTCACATTTCCATCTCTCATCTCCCTATTTGTGCTTTGTGTATTTGCTTTCCTAATAATGTCTTTTGCTCATCAGAACGGCTTTATTTGAATGAAGTCTAATCTGTAAATTCTTACTTTAATGTTCTGTCCAATCTTCCTCAATATTATGATGTATATTCTAATGCTTTCTTCTAAAAGCTTTATTAGCATCACTTTTAGATATATGGTTCAATTTGAATTATTTTTTGTGTATGGTATAAGATAGAGGTCAAGACATTTTTTTTTTTTCCATGTGAGTATCTATTTGCTTCAGCACCATGGCTTTAAAAGACACACTCCCACCCCACAACATTCAATGAAGAGTTGTGGTGCATTTGAAACAAATCAAGTTATCTTCCAAATACAAATCTATTTCTGGACTCATGATTTCATTCCTTTGGCCTGTTTATCTACACATCAATACCACATTATCTTCATTGTTGTATCTTTATAATAAATATTAGAATCTTCCTCAATCTAGTTCTTCTTCTTCAAAATTGTCTTGGCTATACCAATTTATTTATGCTTGAATTTAAATTTATAAAATCAGTTTGTTAACTTACAGACACATNATCTTCATTGTTGTATCTTTATAATAAATATTAGAATCTTCCTCAATCTAGTTCTTCTTCTTCAAAATTGTCTTGGCTATACCAATTTATTTATGCTTGAATTTAAATTTATAAAATCAGTTTGTTAACTTACAGACACATACACATATACATGCATACTGCTTCTGGAATTTTAATTGATATGCATTGAAACTATGTGTCAGTTTAGAGAGAATTTATACATATAAGTGTTGCATTTTTCAATTCTGTTACTTAAAACATGTTTAGTTACTGAGGTCTTTTAAAATTGCTCTGAGTAATATTTTTTATTTTTCAATGTAGCTATCTATCATATTTGTTAGATTTCTTCCTATGTGTTTGATGTTTCTTAAGCTATTTGTAAATGGTACTTTTTAATCTCATTATCATTGTCTAAATTATTTAATTGTTGTGTTAAAGATATAAGTCCCTTTGTTTATTTTTGTATGTGGGCTCTTTTTTTTGGTTTTTAATTTTTATTNCGCACATCGCTCAGGCTCTACGTTCTTCCAGTGGGAATCGCCTGAGGCCGGCCCTAGGCTGCATGCACCTCCCCAGTCTAAGCTGCTCAGGCTCGGCACTCAGGTAGCCCTCAGAGGCACAGATTCGGTTGGGCCTGCATTTTGTGCCCTTCCCAGGTCCGAGTAGCTCAGGTGTTTGGTGAGCGCAGTCACTATGACTTATCACCTTTCCCATCCCTGCTGCTCAGTTTTCTGGGTGTACCACTGGCGTCCCTTCTTAGGTGGATGATGACTGCCCAGAGCCCCAAGAAGTCTTAGTTAGCAAAGAAGCCTGCTTGCATTTTGATAGGTAATGTCTCTCCAGGGCTGCGATTGCCCCCTTCCAGCCCTTACAGCTCTGGCTGCCTGTCACTGGAGGGCGATGGTCTGCAGCTGGCCAATTCTGTTCCGTCCGTTCAGTCCTTTGTTCTATGCACGGTCCTGGCGGTGTCTTATGTTAGAGTGTTTCGCGTGGTAGCTATCCCACAGTCTGGTATGCTAGCCCAGGTTAGTTCACTCTGGTTATGCTCGGGGCGTTCCAGCCCGATTCTTAAAAAGCGCTGCAGCCTGCGCCTCCCTGCCCAGCCCCCACTTGCTAGTGGTGGATGCAGGCGTCTGTGCTGCTTTTCTGCTGGAGGAGTTACCATTGGGCTGGTAATCTGTTGGTTTTAATTATTTATTTATTTTTCCTCCCTGTTATGTTGCCTTCTGTGCTTCCAAGGCTAGCCACAGACTCGGCAGCAAGAGTGTGTCCTGGTGTTTGGAAACCTCTCTCTTCTTAAGACTCTCTTCCCGGGACGGGACTCCCTTCCTGGGACAGAGCTCCCTCCCTGCCTCTTTTTTCATCTTTTATATTTTTTCCTACCTATTTTTGAAGACAATTATCTGCTTTTCTGGGTGCCTGATGCCCTCTGCCAGCANTCTTAAGACTCTCTTCCTAGGACGGGACTCCCTTCCTGGGACAGAGCTCCCTCCCTGCCTCTTTTTTCATCTTTTATATTTTTTCCTACCTATTTTTGAAGACAATTATCTGCTTTTCTGGGTGCCTGATGCCCTCTGCCAGCATTCAGAAGTTGTTTTGTGGAATTTACTCAGCGTTGAAACGTTCTTTTGATGAATTTGTGAGGGAGAAAGTGGTCTCCCCGTCCTATTTCTCAACCATCTTAGGACCGTTCCCCCGCAAAGAATCTTTAATTTAGTTAAAGGATTGTAATATGTCCTTGAATGGTGACCAGAGGATGAAAACGAACAATCAAAGACCATGGGACTTTAAATAGGAAGAGATATTNGGAGAAAGTGGTCTCCCCGTCCTATTTCTCAACCATCTTAGGACCGTTCCCCCGCAAAGAATCTTTAATTTAGTTAAAGGATTGTAATATGTCCTTGAATGGTGACCAGAGGATGAAAACGAACAATCAAAGACCATGGGACTTTAAATAGGAAGAGATATTTTTTTTCAGTCTCTCAATGGGAATGCTATCAGCATCTGGACCAGAATAATATTGTGTTAAGAATCCCTGACATCCTGTCACCCACCAGTCTAATAACAACTTTAAAAAGTAAAAGTATCCACTAACTGAACTGAACTGAACTGATCCACTCATTTCCAAAAGCCGGAGATCTTTTAGAAGAGATAGATCTTAGACTGAAGATTTTCATAGCATTTAAAGGGGCTTCCCTAGTGGTTTAGATGGCAAAGAATCCACCTTCAATATTGGAGACCCGGATTCTATCCCTGGGTTGGGAAGATCTCCTGGAGAAGGGGATCCAGTATTCTTGCCTGGAGTATCCCATGGACAGAGCAGCCTAGTGGGTTACACTCCATGGGGTCACAGAGTCAGACATGACTGAGCAACTAAGCACAGCATTTGAAAGTGGGATGGAAAATCCATGTAGGTCTAAGTAAAACCACAGAAATTGTATGTATGAAGTGTGATCCATACAGAAGCTTATGAGGGGAACATTGTATTGCTGTAGGCTTCATTGAGGGCAGTTTTACCTAATTAGCACTGATTTGTTAATGCTAAATCTGAATTATTTTTCAGCAGGCAGAAGCATTGCTGTACACATCTATAACATGAAATTATTAAAACAGTTGATTACAATCATATATTCAAATTTTATTTTGAACCTGCCATAAAAATCTAAAAAAAAAAAAAGCTATAAAAAAGCAATTAAAAGAATTTTCTTGGTCAAGATAAAAAATGCAATACAATAAAAGAATGCCTTGTTAACATTTCTTGTCATAGAGATGATCAAGGTTAGTAATTTAATAGAGGTGACTCTAAATGTAGTTCTTAATCTCATCAAATTACATTAAAATTTTACTTTATCAGAAATATTTGTCACTTTCTAGAAGAATCTGTGAGTTAGAATGACCCCAAAATTCCTGTTTCAGAACCAGTTTGTGCCAATTTTCTTTCTCACATAAAATCCTAATACAATTCCAACCACTCAAAGATACAAACATAAAAAGAATCAATAAAATTTCTTAAGTAATTCATAAGCAAAATAGCTCCATACTAGCAATGAATATCTATTTTGTTATTTACATTTCACTTGGCAGTTTTTTTTTTCCTTCATCCTCTCACTTATTCATTTTTTCCTTCACTAAAGCTGCTGGGAATTCACAGATGACAATAGAATTCACAGTTCTATCATTTCTCTAATATTATGTGTTTAGGAAAGAGTACAGTAAAACAAGTAAATAAGATAATTTTAGGTAGACAGCAAGCAATACATGTTAATGAGGACAATAAAGTAAACGTTGCTGCTAAGCTGCTTCAGTCATGTCTGACTCTATGCGGCCCTATAGATGGCAGCCCACCAGGCTCCCCCGTCCCTGGGATTCTCCAGGCAAGAACACTGGAGTNTGTACAGGTGTTAACGTGGCTCTCTTTGTGTGGTCCTGTGGGGACTGAGCTTCCCTGGTGGCTCAGATGGTAAGGAATCTGCTTGCAATGTGGGAGACTCAGGTTCAATCCCTGCATCAGGAAGATCCCCTGGAGGAAGAAATGGCAACCCACTCTAGTATTCTTGCCTGGAGAATCCCCACAGACAGAGGAGCCTGAAGAACTAAAGTCCATGGGGTCACAAAGAGTCAGACACGACTGAAGTGACTTGGCATGGCACGACATGGGGCCTGGGGCTTAGGAAACTGGGGCAAAAATGCTACACTATTGCTGTGAGTGATAAAGTCCTGTGTCTGATCCAGGAGTCTCATCCATGAAAATGTCAGGCTAACCAGTGAGCTGGTAAGTAGGCACGTCTCAGACCTTTCATGGGTTTTGAGGTATTCTAGGCTATGACTTAGAGCAGGCAAAGATTTGGAGTTTTAAAGACAAAATTAGCCTCAGCTCCTGCCCTTAAAAGGGGTGGAGGGAAAAAGACCCCTGAGAGTCTAACACAAGCACTTAAAAGGTGGATGCTTTCTGAGTAGGAAAAGCAAAGACTTTCAGAGGACATAGCCTGTGGGTGTGGCTTAAATGAGGGAGAGGATTTTGATGGGCTCAGAAGCTGCGCAAGGGCGTTCCGGGCAGAGGGAGCAGAGCAAGCAAAGGAAGCGGGGATAAAAGCCAGGGTGAGCTCAGGGGACCCAGTGTGGCCCTCAGGAGCGCTTGGACGGCTGCACTCAGCTTCCTCTGCCTTCTGGAGTCACCCTTCTGCACCCTGCTGTCTGCCTGGGAGGCGGCCAGCTCCTTTACTCTGGCAAAGTTGGCTGGTGGGAGGTACCAGTGGGAGGTCAGACAGTGAAAGAGACTGAGGTTTAGGGTATGGATCTTTCCGGCACAAAGTCACTGTTCCTCTCCTGAGGCTTCTACCCAGCTCTGTGCCCGTGGCTTCCTCTAGACCCTGTCTGTCCTCGCCCTTTCAAACCTCGTGGGTGGTATCAGCTCCACAACTAGCCAGACCACACTGACCGTGCGGTTCCCCCGCCAGCCCCCTGTCAAGAGTCATGCCTGTGGGAACACACGCTTCTTCCTAACCCGATTCGAGTGGGCCAGCCTCCCTCTTGGGATGTGACTGATAGAGCGGCCGAGGGGGACAAGGATGTTAGGTCCCGTCACGGAGGGAGTGTCATGAGACCCGACCAAGAATGGTCTCCTAGATTCACCTAATCAGCCTCCGTTCTTCCTGTAATGTCCACTCAGGTGACCCCATCCCTGGAAAGACTCCCAGGGCCNTAAGGAAAATGGAAACAAGAGTTTGTTGTTCAGTCTCTAAGTCATGTTTGACTCTTTGAGACCCCATGGACTGCAGCACACCTGGAAGCAAAAGTGATGAGAGGCAGTCATAACTGTGCAGGAGAAGAGATGGTCTGCTTAGGGAGAAGGGGCAGGGTATACTTTCAGAATAGATTTGACAAAACTTGCAGATGTGGATGTAGGAACTGAAGTAGAGGAATAAAGATGACTGACATGTTTATGTTCTGAGGACTTATGTAGGTTGGGGTAAGGGTGGAGTATTAGCCACTGTAATTTGATTCTACACATATGCTAACTCTAAACGTATGGATAAAAATTAATTGGTGCTTAAATTTTTACTACAGCAACTATTTTAGATCAGTATCTTTTAAAATTATATTGTTAACATTTTCAAATATTTAATTGTATTACTGGTCACTTGTCATTCTGTTAATGTACAGGCAGATTGTACTTCTCATATAGTAATATAGAAGAATATAATAATCAGTAAAAATTAGAGTTGAAATTCTGTTTGATACAGTATTAAGGCCATCTAAGCTACACTTTTTTAAAAAGAAACATCAGTGATGTATGCTTAAGTATGGATATCTATATTGATAACTGTCACACTAAAACACTTTTATCTTGATTACCACAAATAGGTTTTAAAAGAATTTTAATAAAGAGTACAGCTTATCTACTAAAATTCATTAATGAATTAGTTGAGAAGTTTGGTCCTGATCTCCTTTTACTCTTTTTTCTCCTAAGGGACTGCCTACCTGGGACTCTACAACTGTCAGCCTTCTTTCCACATGTCCACCTGCATAAGCCAATTGGACTGAATCTTTTGACACCTCTTATTTAGCTGTGTTTGTATATATATTTAGTGTTCAAATATATTTCAGAAATATTGGACAATATTTTTAAGTTAAGCTTATCTCAGGCAGCCATCATGCTCAGTCACTGAACAAGTCACAACTTGTTCAGTCACTCAGTTGTGTCTGACTCTGTGACCCCATGGGCTGCAGCACACCAGGCTTCCCTGTCCTTCACTATCTGCCAGAGCTTGCTCAAATTCATGAAAATTAATAATTGAATAAAAAGCACCATTAAAATGTGATCAGTCATTTCAGTCGCTCAGTCGTGTCCAACTCTTTGTGACCCCATTAATCGCAGCACGCCAGGCTTCCCTGTCCATCCCCAACTCCCAGAGTTCACCCAAACTCATGTGCATCGAGTCAGTGATGCCATCCAGCCATCTCATCCTCTGTCATCTCCTTCTCCTCCTGCCTTCAATCTTTCCTAGCATTGGGTTCTTTTCCAATGAGTCAGCTCTTCACATCAGGTGGCCAAAGTACTGGGGCTTCAGCTTCAGCATCAGTCCCTCTGATGAATGTTCAGTATTGATTTCCTTTAGAATTGACTGGTTTGATCTCCATGCAGTCCAAGGGACTCTCAATAGTCTTCTCCAAATTCACAGTTCAAAAGCATCAATTCTTCCACACTCAGCCTTCTTTGTGACTACTAGAACACGATAGCTTGGACTGTCCTTCAGCTGTGCCCTTTGATTTATTCAATTTTATAATTTCACATAGACAGAAATGGTTGGATTAGGCTTTCTAGAAAATATCAACAGTAAAAATAAAAGGCAGTATAGGGGCTTCACTGATACTCAACGATGACAGATTTATATAAATTGCTACTGTGATACCAGAAACCTCATCATTTTACATTCTACACAAAANACAGAAATAGTTGGATTAGGCTTTCTAGAAAATATCAACAGTAAAAACAAAAGGCAGTATAGGGGCTTCACTGATACTCAATGATGACAGATTTATATAAATTGCTACTGTGATACCAGAAACCTCATCATTTTACATTCTACACAAAACAACTTAATAGAGCATCATAGATCTCTGATTTATTAATATTTGGTATTTACATACTTGACTTTTTTGAAAGTACATTTTTAAATTGGCATAAATAACTTCAGATGTGTAGAACTCAAGGAAGGGATATAAGGTACATTGTTAAAGAGAAAGATCCCTCTTCTTTCTGATGAGATTGTTCAGTTAATTCTTTATTTAGAAGTCAGATAATATAGTGCATAGAGCATAACAGACATTCAGGGTTGTATCTTTGACCCTAGATTCACTCAGAAAGAAGATACATTAATATGAACATCTCAACGCCTTCACCTTTCCATTGGTAGTTGTCAAAATCTGATAACTGAAACAGTGGGAAGAGAAAAACCATTCCATAATCTTTGTTAAGAAAACATTAAAAATAAATAAAGTGAAATTTTTCATATGCCCTATGGCAAATTTTCATGAAAGACAGACACATTGTTGAGTTAAACTTTCCCCAGATTTAAGAAAAACAGATTGCTTTCACATATTTGAAATCACCTTTGGTGGGAAATTTTCTTGAATTATGTGAAATGAAGTTAGCTCAAAGTATCTTTGATGAACCATTTATTCCATGGGGTCGCAAAGAGATGGACACGACAGAGCGACATCACTTTGACTTTTACTTTCACTTTGTGCTTCATCCAGCCCGGCATTTTGCGTGATGTACTCTGCATGTAAGTTAAATAAGCAAGGTGACAATATAGAGCCTTGACATACTCCTTTCCCAGTTTTCAACCAGTCTCTTGTTCCATATCTGTTGCTTCTTTCTCAGGGGCAGGTAAGGTGGTCTGATATTCCCATCTTGATAGCTTATGGTGAACGGTGTTGGATTCGTGATCTCCGAAGATTTAGCTTCAAGATCAAGATTTAGCTTGATCACTCAAGAGCTTTTGCATAGCAGAGTTTTATTAGAGTGAAAAGGGGACAGAAAAAGCTTCTGACATAGACATCAGAAGGGGGACAGAGAGAGCCCCACTCACTAGTCTTAGCAAAGAAGCTATATACTTTTCACCTGGTTACTAACAATAAATCAAAAGAATGTCTCAAGGTTGTATAGGTCTTACCAGACCCACTCCCATAATAGACATTTTAAGATGACAGGATAAGTCAGAAGTTTCTCAAGAAGGATAAACAAGTCCTCAAGCAGGATATATTGTTATTATATAGTCATTGGTACAGAGTGTAAGGAAAAATATATCCTTGAGCAAGATGAGTGTTTTTTCTATGCAATCATCAGCTCTGGGCTTAAAGAAAAAAATGTTTGTCCTTTTCTCCTCCTTGAGAACTCCGGACCCCTTTCTCCTCCTTGGGGACCCCGGACTTATCAACCTACCTAAGAATGGACTCTTTCAATCTCTTGAAGAATTTTCCACAGTTTGTTGTGATCCATACTGTCAAAGGCTTTAGCGTAGTCAATCAAGCCAAAGTAGATGTTGTTCTGGAATTCTCTTACTTTTTCTGTGATACAGCGGATGTTGGTAATTTGATCTCTGGTTCCTCTGCCTTTTCTAAATTCAGCTTTAACACATGAAAGTTCTTGGTTCATGTTATTGAAGCCTAGCCTGGAGTATTTCAAGCATTATTTTGCTGGCATGTGAGATGAGTACAATTGTGTGGTAGTTTGAACATTCTTTGGCATTGCCTTTCTTTGGGATTGGAATGAAAACTGACCTTTTCCAGTCCTATAGCTGTATTTTACTTTATTTTTTATATAGTAGTTGGTATATGTCAAGCCCAATTGATGATTGCATGTTTTTAAAAAATCTGACAAAAATAAGTACAGTCAGATAAGTGAGTATAGCAGTTTTCCTCAAAAGATTATATTTAGCGACATTTACAATAATATGTCAGTTGGGTTTCTAGAATCCAAGGAGTATATATATGAAGGCTAAATACATCGATGGACGCATTAGAACTATATGAAAATAAAATGAGCTACTTAGGAACTAATGAGTTCTTTACCAACAAAGGAGTTCCAACCATGATTTGGAGAACATGCTTTAAAGATCCTCCCAATGTGAAGAAATATTCCTAGTTCTGAACCTTTTAGATTTAAATTTTCAAAATATTTAACATCAAATCAGTGTTCTTATATATATATAATTGAATATGTAAAACAATAAAGAATATATGAACATGACAAATTTAAACATCATCAAAGAGAATTATGTGAAAAAAAATGCAGAAAACAGACGCAAAATCTGTCCTTTAAGATCTTGAAGTAGTTAAACAATAAACCAGCTTATAAAGGGCAAGAGAATTCTTGCCTTCCTGATGATCGCCATGTGCTGTGTACTCAACCACTTTGCCCACAGACTCCCAATATCTCATTTACCATATAATCACAGGATATTAAGGCCTGAAAGAAACGTACTACTTATTTGTTACAAAGTCTTTTCACATATAACAAAATATCTTTTCACATATAAGGAAATATCTGAATGTATTTTGCCACAATGTTCCTTTATACTAAATGTGCTCTGTTTTCAAAAGTATATGTAAATCACATTGGACTTAGTTAACTCTTAAAGATAAGAAAATTGATTTTAATATTTCCATTCTTTTCTAAAGAAGATAGTGTGTGTGAATATTTCTAACTGACAGAAACAAAACACACAAGATGTTATAATAACAACATTCACAAAACTGATCAGCATCCAACTTTTTGTTATTTATAAGGTGGTTTAATTTTTAAAATGCCAAACTTAAGGGTCTGAGCTATCAGAATAGTTAATTTGAATCTAAGCAGAGGCAGATAAACAATCTATGCTACCAAATGGATAAATGGTTTCAAAATTAGAGGATGATACTTGCCAAAGGTAATAATATCACTCAGTTTCAGAGGAACTTAAATAATAAAGAAAACTCATTTTCTCACATAACAGAAAAGCCTAAGACCATATCACATGTTAAGAAGAGTCTTATCAAGTTTTGGTTCCTCTTCTGTGCAGTTCTAACAACTGCACACTGCTTGCTGTGTCCACATCATTCTTAGTCCTCAGGGTGGTATAATGGCTTCCAAAAGTGTCTGGCCCTGCACTTTTCCTCCTCCCCATCCAGGAAGTGAATGGTATCATTAAACAGAAGTCTTGAACATCTCTTTAATGAGAGCTAATGAGATGTTGGTCAGGAAGCAACAGTTAGAACTGGACATGGAACAACAGACTGCTTCCAAATAGAGAAAGGATTATGTCAAGGCTGTATATTGTCACCCTGCTAATTTCTATGCCGAGTAACGCTGGCCTGGAAGAAGCACAAGCTAGAATCAAGATTGCCAGGAGAAATATCAATAACCTCAGATATGCAGATGACACCACCCTTATGGCAGAAAGTGAAGAGGAACTAAAAAGCCTCTTGATGAAAGTGAAAGAGAAGAGTGAAAAAGTTGGCTTAAAGCTCAACATTCAGAAAACGAAGATCACGGCATCTGGTCCCATCACTTCATGGCAAATAGATGGGGAAACAGTGGAAACAGTGTCAGACTTTATTTTCTTGGGCTCCAAAATCACTGCAGATGGTGACTGCAGCCATGAAATTAGAAGACACNAACAAGGCATGCATGCATGCAAGAAAACTCAAGAGTTCTCTTTTTCTAAAGTACACAGGGTCCTAGAATTCTTCCAGGGTGATCTCAGTGACTTCATAATACAACAAGAATGCTCTGTTATGCCAATAGATAGATTGATTTAATTCTTGCCTGCCTTACCAGCCTTATCTGTCACTCTCATTCCCTTCCCCTATTCTATTCAGGCCCTCAGTTGATTATAACTCCTAGCCATCCTTCAATTGGCTTGAGTGAGGGAAGGCATATGCTGGAAATTAATATGGAGTACAACTTATAATGAAGTATTAGAGATGTTTGATAGATAACAAAATAGAAAAATTGACATTAATTGATAGTGACATGAGGCCATAGGAATTATGTTAATAGAAGAGCAATATTAAAGAGATATTTAAGAAAATTAACCAGTGTTGTACAGATGGCATTAAAGTTAGAAAAACTAGAGGTTGAATTGTAACAGTGATCTAGATATTAGATAAGGGATGCAAAAATGAAAATTAATGGCAGTGGGAATTCAAAAGAAAGCTAAATATCAGAACACGAAATAAGAGAGTACAGAATATCAGAACAGAAATAAGGAGACAACAATTTAATGAGGGAATTTTACACCAATACATGTAAGTTAGAATAAAATCAGAATTTACATAGGCAGCTTTTTAAAGGGAAACATAAGGTTGTCCTTTACTGCAAGTGTCAGATTGCCTCTGGGTCACTGTAGTACAGAGCTTTAGATAGTTGATTTTGTAAGATTTTCTTCAGGATTGAATGTATCCCATTAGTCAGTGACTGGCAGCTTTGGTAAGAATTGAGTTTTCAACTTATTCTTTCCAAATTGGTCTGAGGATACCAGATGCAGCAAATGAGTTCAAAAGGACAATCTCAACAAAAATAAAAAGACACGATAACACCAGACCTCACCAGCTAGTCAGATCTGAAATCTGCCACACCAGTGTTGGTCCCAGGACTATTGAGTAAGTATCTGCCTTTAAGCTGAGGGCTATCTACATGGTATGCTGATTGCCACTTTGCCAATTTCTAAGTCAACTTAGAAACTGAACATACATGCAAGGAAATTCAGAACTTCTCTGGTAGCTCAGTTGGTAAATAGTTTGCCTGCAATGCAGGAGATCTGGGTTCAATCCTCGGTGTATGAATTGATGCTTTTGATCTGTGGTGTTGGAAAAGACTCTTGAAGGTCACTTGGATTGCAAGGCGATCCAACCAGTCAATCCTAAAGGAAATCAGTCAGTCCTGAATATTCATTGATGACTGATGAATTGATGACTGATGTTGAAGCTGAAGCTCCAATACTTTGGTCACCTGTTGCGAAGATCTGACTCATTGGAAAAGACACCTGGTGCTGGGAAAGATTGAAGGCAGGAGGAGAAGGGGACGATAGAGGATGGCATCACCAACTCGCTGACTATGAGTTTGAGCAAGCTCCAGAAGCTGGAGATGGATAGGAAAGCTTGGCATGCTGCAGTCCACGGGGTCTCAAAGAGTGACTCTGACTCTCACAAAGAGTTGGACGTGACTGAATAACTGAGCTAAACTGTAAGGAAATTCTACTCTTGTTGGGTTATGTGATTCCAGAATTTCTAAACTCTGCCAGTTCTCTTTCCCAGGGATCTTTGAGAAAGTCAGGCATAGAATCAGAGTTGAACATTATTATTGAGTGAGGATAACATGAGAGCCATCTGATGATGGCTGTTACCCTGATGTTACATGTACGAGGACAATAACACCACCAGAACCATGTATGTATATGTGTTAGCCAGAGTTCTCCAGGGAAAAAGAACCAATATGCCAATTGGAATTCTAATTGGCTAATCCATACATGTACATGGTTTTAGTTTTGTCAGTGTTCTGGTATCTATAAGATATATATAAATTTATCTGTCAATAGATAAAGAGGTTTATTATGAAGAACTGGCTCATCTCATTATGGAGGCTCATAAGTCCCAAGATCTGCAGATGGCAATCTGGAGATCCAGGACAGCCAACATGTAATTCCTATCTGGAAGCCAGAGGCCTAGAGACCCAAGAAAAGCCAATGTTTCCATTCAACTTCGAATGTAGGAAAAGACTGTTGTCCCAACTCAAGCACTCAGGCTGGGCAGAATTCCCTTTATTTAGCCTTTATTCTATTCAGTTGATTAGGTGAGGCCCACCCACATTAGAAGAGCAATCTGCTCTACTCAGTCTACAGATTCAAACATCTGTCTCATCCAGAAACAGGAAAGTCCCATGGAAGGAGGAGCCTGGTAGGCTGCAGTCCATGGGGTCGCTAAGAGTTGGGCACGGCTGAGTGACTTCACTTTCACTTTTCACTTTCATGCATTGGAGAAGGAAATGGCAACCCACTCCAGTATTCTTGCCTGGAGAATCCCAGAGACAGAGGAGCCTGGTGGGCTGTCGTCTATGGGTTCACACAGAGTTGGACACGACTGAAGTGACTTAGCTTAGTAGCAAATATCTGGGCACTCTGTGACCCAGTCAAGTTGATACATAAAATTAACCATCCAGATATAACCCTAAGAGAATAGAAGGTGCCTATGCTGTCTGGTCTTAAGAATCTCCATTTCCTGTCTATTACCCACTCCCTCCTCCAATACATGCACAGTTTCTGTCTGTTATTAAAATATTTCAATGTCTTTTTTGGATTAAAAAACTTAATCATCAATCTTCAATGCTGTCAAGTACAGACCACTTATAAGGATCTCTAGTTCAGAGTTTCTGATATTCTTATGCAAGTTAAGCAGAGGCTGGAGGATTTGTAAGGGCGTGGTGGTGTCAGAACCAGCTATGAAAGGAAACTTTCTGTATGATGTTGTGCTGTCAACACTGGTCACCAGGAGTTTATTCGCCCTTGTGTATATATACATATTCATAGCCATACATGTGTGCTGTGCATTCTTATATATGTACAGCCACACACAATCTGATGGTACAGGCATAAATTCATCTCAGCCAGGGAAAGTGTGAAAGTAAGGGTGGGGACTCCAGGCACATGGAAAATGGGAAACAAGTACAAAGAAATCTAAGAAGTAAGAAGTCACTGATGTATCTGGGAGACCTGATGGGCTTGAGTGCAGAATAGCTCTAGATATGCACTGAGAGATAGTCAGGAAAGTAGAGTTGAGGACCAGATCATGGTGGATGTCGGATTTCAGGCTAAGGGACTGGACTATTTCTTCATAGTCAGTGATGAGACCAATGAAGAATATAAGAAGGGATATTTTAGAAAGATTGATCTAGCAGTGGTAGACAGTACCTAGGGGTAGTAAGCAGTGAAATTTCTTTCTAGTTTGGCTAAGTCTAGTAATCGAAGACAGGGTGAAGGATGGTGATAGGAGTAAGAAAAGCAACAAGTATGGATACATATGTATAGTGAACAACAAAAACAAACAAACAAAAATCGAGATCCAGACTCTGTGAGGAGCCTATCCTGGAGACTGTTCTGGGTGAAGAGGCCTTAAGGACTTCACCTGCGGATTCATAGACCTGCTAAGTTACTTCACTGTTCACTTGACTCAACTACTTTTTACTACTGCTCCTCTCTCTTCTAAAAGCCATCCTGACTTTGTAATCCCTATCCTTTCTCTACCTCACAGCTTTTGCTTCCCCTCCATATATAGAGCCATGACCCAGGGTTTTATGCATACAGTGGTAATACTAATATCTTATAGGTTGGTCCTCATGGAAATGGATTTGGATTCAAATCACCTATGCCAGACTCTAGGAAGAATGTGGGGGGTTTTGATGTTTCAAGGGTATTATTTATAAATGATGGCAATTATGAAAACATTTACTCATTGAAAGTAATGAGAATGTAGACAGGACAGATATTTAAGACAATTTTGAATTATTTTCTTTCTCCTGTAACCTAGTCTCTGCCTTTCTTTTATAGAATTTTTTAGTAATTAAAAAAAATGTGTATATCCCAACTATTTGGCAGGTGGAATAAATTACTCTCTGTATTGCATTTTGTTTGACATTTAACAAATATAGACTAGAGTTTAATTCAGAAGTTCTTAACTTGGTTGCATATTATCACCTGAGCAGGCTTCAGACCATACCATTTTAGACTATCCTGGGTTCCATTCCAGACCAGTTGAATAATAATTCCTCTAGAGGTGGTAAGGATGACTCCCAAACACAGGCGAATATGCCACGAGGCCAGGTAGAGAATCTGTTCTTTCTCCATAGTTTCTGCTAAAATTCGGAACGTTTGCAGTTAAATCTCAAAGCCCTAATTTGACAAGACACGTATAGGTTAACACTTCCTCTCCTGTCTTTCCTCATATAATTTATAGTTTCAAGCTAAATTTCAGGGATTTAAAGGCTCTTTGTTGATGTTTAAAGGGCATTTGAAGCAAATAAATGATGAAATATCTTTTGAAGAAGATAAAATATACCTCTGTAATATCCACTTAATGAGAATATGCTAAATAGGTGTTTCTACTGGACCATAAATTTTGCAGTTTTAAACAGACTTTTAAAGTGAAAATAAAAATGTTGACTATTTGAAATGACTTTTTCCCCAAACAAAACAAGAAGGATTGCCAGATGTCAGGACTGTTTTGCAGCAATAAGGGTCTGTGGACCAGATGAATGTGCTTAACTTTCCCAAGAGTTTGGCCAGTCTTGTCTTTCCAAAAGAGATTGTGTGTGATTCCTGATTTTTAATTATTAAAACAAAAGTTGAAGAGACATGCTTTCTCATCACCCAATGTTCATAATGCTCTAATTTAGTCCAGGTGTAAGTATATACACAAAGAAATGTACACAAACTGCAATCCAATCATTTGTCTATTATATTTCTGCTGCTTTTTTTTTCTCATAAATTCTTAGTTGGTAGCCCCAACAGTATTTTTTCCTGGTACAGTTTTATTTTTCTCCATGGATATTTTTACTGTAGTGTAATTTTCCTGGTATCTTAGGATTTGCTATTTCAAGTTACTCTATTTAGGACTCGGAATGACTCCAAGTAGGATAGTGTGTGGATTGAAACATCAACAAACAGTAATCAAAGTATCAGCTGGTCCTATACATCTTGCAAAAATAGCCATTTATTTAGAAATGGTGTCTGTCAGCATTGCTTCTCTACAACTGTTAATAACTTGTCTTAAATACATGGTATACCTTCTGGATGGAATCAGCTACTTCTTCAGCCATCGGTGTCACCAAAGGAGCAGGAGAGAGAATAAAGAACAGGATTAAAGAGTGGAAGACAGTAAGAAAAAGGAGAAGGAAAACAGTAGTTAAACGGATGTTTAAAGGAGGAAGGAAAGGAGGGGGGAGGAGGGAGACAGAAAGAGAAAGAGAGCAGACCCCGTTACCAAAATAGCTGTGTTTGGTTCCCATTAGAAGTGCTGTGGCTCTGGTTACCCACTACTGCATTACTGCATCAGATACTTGGTCCATAGCTGACACCCTCCTCTCTGCCTTTCTACAATCCAAAAAAGCTAAAGATAAAATAATAATGCTTTAATTTAAATATAGGAATAGAAATTAACATGAAATTCCAGTCAGATCCTGTCAAATGATACATGACTTGGTCACCTGTGAAGACTCCACACTTTGTCAAAGAGTGATGTTTTAGTGATGCATGACCAAGAACGTAACAGAGGGCTGGTAAGGACCATGTGTCCATTCTGGATTATGTCCAGAGGTGTTAGATTCTAAATGCATCCACCTGAACCATCAGACTGTCCATCCACAGGACTATTTAAAAATCAGAACAATAGCTCATTTCATTCAAGCAAAGAGACTAACTTACCATATTGCTTTAAATGATCAATAACATCTGCCCCCGTGGAAGAGAACGTAGACTCACAGTACCAGCTTCATCAGTTATATCATGGTATCATGGTTTTCACACTCTAAGGGAGGCTAGGAGATATAATCTCACTCTTCTCCCTGTCACAACTTGCCTAATATTTCTGAGATGTTGCTGATGTTTCATTTCTAAATCATGTCTGACTCTGCAACCCCAGGGACTTCAGCACATCAGGCGAGCCTGTCCTTCACTATCTCCTGGGGTTTACTCAAAATCATGTTCACTGAGCCAATGATGCCATCCAATCATCTCATCCTCTGTCATTCCTTTATCCTCTTGCCCTCAATTTTTCCCAGCATCAGGGTCTTTTCCAATGAGTCAACTCTTCATATCATGTGGCCAAAGTAGGCGAGAAGTCAAATTTAGTAATTAAGAGCACAGATGCTAGGCCCAGGCTACCTAGATTCAAGCCACAGTTGTGCTTAGTCCCTCAGTCATGTCTGACTCTTTGCAAGCTCATGAACTGTAGCTCACCAAGCTCCTCTGTCCATGCTGATTCTCCAGGCAAGACTACTGGAGTGGGTTTCCATGCCCTCCTCCAGGGGATCTTCCCAACCCAGGGACTGAACTCAGATCTCCCGCATTGTAGGTGAATTCTTTATCATCCAAGTCACCAGGGGAGCACAGATTCAGGTCATAGTTCTTCTACTTATTACCAAGTAACCTTGGGCTCATTAATCTTACTTGGTTTAATACCTATATCATAGGAATAATACCTACCCAACTGAGTTTTAATATAGATTAACTAAATTATATATTAAACTTTTAGAACATAGCCAATAGTAATTGTTCAGTTAATGTCAGCTATGTATATTATTCTTTGTACGACTGGAAAATTCTAATTCTGCCCCATAAAAGACAAAAAGGCTTTCCTAGTGCCGAGGTGCTAAAGAATCTGCCTGTCAATGCAGGAGACCCAGGATCAATCCTTGGGTTGGGAAGATCCTCTGGAGAAGAAAATGGCAACCCACTCCAGTATTCTTGCCTGGGATATCCCATGGATAGAGGAGCCTATCAGGGTACAATCCACAGGACTGCAAAGAGTTGGACAGGATTTAAAAGACTAAATGCCACAAATGGCAGAACGAAGTATCTTGGTTTTGATTCATCTTTTCTGTCACTAAACATAAGTAACATATTTAAATAAATTTATAAACTACTTTTTTCTGTGAATTGACTGCTTGCGTCCTTTGCTCTTTGCCCACTTATTTGTGAGTCTCTTTATTGTGGATTTTAAGTCAGTTCAGTCACTCAATCATGTCTGACTCTTCATGACCCCATGAATTGCAGCACGCCAGGCCTCCCTGTCCATCACCAACTCCTGGAGTTCANCATATTAAAAAGCAGAGACATTACTTTGCCAACAAAGGTCCATCTAGTCAAGGCTATCGTTTTTCCAGTGGTCATGTATGGATGTGAAAGTTGGACTGTGAAGAAGGCTGAGCACTGAAGAATTGATGCTTTTGAACTGTGGTGTTGGAGAAGACTCTCGAGAGTCCCTTGGACTGCAAGGAGATCCAACCAGTCCATTCTAAAGATCAGTCCTGGGTGTTCTTTGCCAGGACTGATGCTAAAGCTGAAACTCCAATACTCTGGCCACCTCATGTGAAGAGTTGACTCATTGGAAAAGACTCTGATGCTGGGAGGGATTGGGGGCAGGAGGAGAAGGGGATGACAGAGGATGAACTGTCTGGGAGGCATTGCGGACTCGATGCACATGAGTTTGGGTGAACTCCGGGACTTGATGATGAACAGAGAGGCCTGGCGTGCTGCAATTCATGGGGTCACAAAGAGTTGGACATGACTTAGTCACTGAACTGAACTGAACTGATCATGAAGCTACTCTTGTTATTATTGGAGCACAGAAGATGGCCAATGAATGGTCGTTACCGTTAGTTTCTGTCTTTTTAAGCAGTATTTTATTTATTTATTTACTTGGCAGGCTCAGGTCTTAGCTGCAGTGCAAGGGCGTAGTTGCCCCATGGGCTTTAGGGTCTTAGTTCCTCAAACCTATATCCCATACATTTGGAAGGTGGCTTCTTAACCACCGGACCACCAGGGAAGTCCTGTTACTTTCCATCTTAATGTGAAGACATCTTTGACCTAACAATGCCTATGGCTGCTCTCAGCTTTCAGCTTCTAGTTACTCAGGGGTCTCCCTCTCACTAATGCCTTTGGGGAGTTTGCAGTGCTAACTTGGGGTTAGCAAAGCACCAGCCTCTTCTGCCAGTTCATCTTGTGTCTGACTCTGAGTTCCAACCTCTCTGAGTCTCCTGCTGTTTGCCCTTGGCTTGGTCTCAGAATCCTTTGTTTTCAGCATTCATGCCCCATTCCTGGGGTCCATCTCACAGACATAATATCAGTCAGGCCAGAATTAAGTCTCAGCTCTGTACTCACCAGACAATGGATTTAATCACAATTTTCTCATCTGTAATATGGGACTAATGATGCCTATCTTGCAGGGTTGTCTAAAGATTAAATGTGACATATATTCAGCAGGGTGTCTGTCACACAACTGGTGCTCAATATATGTTTATTTACTTCCCTGTGAGTTTTCCCTGTAAATCCCATAGTTATTCTGAGCTGGTGTATCTGTAAAAGGAGAAAATAACCTTTCCTATTTGTGGCAGAGATTGCCAGTCTCCACCCAATATCCAGTCTCCCTTTCTTCTTTACTATCTTGACTTTAATGGGAGTGGGAGGAAGCAACAATGTACCCAACTAAAAATTAGACCTTCCCACCTCCTTTGCAGCTAGGTGGCACCCTGTATCTATATTTTGCCAACAATATTAAAAGCAATATTGGAGTGCTGGTATGATTTGAATTGTGTCCCCACAAAAGATAAGTTAAAGTTCTAATCCTCAGGATCACAGAATATGACTCTATTTTGAAATAAGGTCTTTACACAGGTAATCTAGTTTTAATGAGGTCATTTGGGTGGGCCCTAATCTAATATGACTGGAGTCCTTATTAAAAGGGGTAATTTGGTCACAGAGACCAACATGTACACAGGGAAAATGATATGAAGACACAGGGAGAAGAAGATAGCCATGTGACCTGAGCGATGCATCTATAAGCCAAGGAACATTAAGGATTGCCAGTGGACACCAGAAGCTATTAATAGAAGGGGCAAGGAAGGATTCTTCCTTAGAATTAGCAGAGAGAGCATGGTGCTGCCAACAGTTTGATTTTGGAATTCTAGCCTCCAGAACTGTGAGACAATAAATATCTGTTGTTTTAAGCCACCCAGAGTTTGGTACTTTGTTATGGCAACACTTGGAAAGTTAGCATGTGTAGAATTTAGGGGTGGCTGCTTTCTCCTGCCTAGAATGTGCAGGGTTGGTGTTTAAAATATTTAACAATAAATATAAAGATGGGCACTGATCAACCAGAAAGGACACTGTCCATGAATAATTTGGTTACATTCATGTATACTGGTTAAATAGGAGTCCTACAAATGTGGCTGGAGCTCTTGCAGCCGTTTTGAACCATGAGGTTAGAAGCCAGGCAGAACTGAAGGAAAGGAGGCAATTTCATTCCTGCTGACTTTGTGGAGCTTCCATACCAGATTTGGACTGTCTACCTCATATATTCGGAGAAGGGAATAGCAACCCACTCCAGTACTCTTACCTGGAAAATCCCATGGATGGAGGAGCCTGGTAGGCTGCAGTCCACGGGGTCGCGAAGAGTCGGACATGACTGAGCGACTTCACTTTCACTTTCACCTCATATATTACTTGCATAGTAGAGTAAATCTGTTTGTTCATGGTTCTAGTGCATTTGACATTTCTGTTTTCCTCACCCAAACCTAAATTTATCTGATATCCAATCCCATAAAGTACTGGGAAGCCCAAATAAAATGATGAACAGGAAAGTATTTTACAAACTCTTCAGTTCTAGGCACACATCAGTTTGGTTCAGTTCAGTTGCTCAGTTGTGTCCAACTCTTTGAGACCCCATGAATTGCAGCACGCCAGGCCTCCCTGTCCATCACCAACTCCTGGAGTTTACTCAAACTCATGTGCATCGTGTCGGTGATGCCATCCAGCCATCTCATCCTCTGTCGTCCCCTTCTCCTCATGCCTCCAATCCCTCCCAGCATCAGAGTCTTTTCCAATGAGTCAGTTCTTTGCATGAGGTGGCCAAAGTATTGGAGTTTCAGCCTCAGCATCAGTCCTTCCAATGAACACCCAGGACTGATCTCCTTTAGGATGGACTGGTTGGATCTCCTTGCAGTCCAAGGGACTCACAAGAGTCTTCTCTAGCATCACAGTTCAAAAGCATCAATNCGTTTTCTGAATGTTGAGCTTTAAGCCAACTTTTTCACTCTCCACTTTCACTTTCATCAAGAGGTTTCTTAGTTCCTCTTCACTTTCTGCCATAAGGGTGTGTCATCTGCATATCTGAGGTTATTGATATTTCTCCTGGCAATCTTGATTCCAGCTTGTGCTTCTTCCAGATGAGCTATTATAAATAGTGCTGCTGTTTGGATATCTGCTGTGGAATTACTGGATCATATAATAGTTCTGTTTGTAGTTTTTGAGGAACCTTCATAGGATTATACATAATAGTTGTACCAATTTACATTCCCACCAACAGTATAGGAGGGTTCCCTTTCTCCATGCCCTCTTCAGTATTTATTGTTTGTAGGCTTTTTGATTATGGCCAGTCTTACTGGTATGAGGTGATACTTCACTGTAGCTTTGACTGGTTTTCTCTAATAATTCGTGATGTTGAGCATATCTTCATGTGCTTTTTCGGCATCTGTATGTCTTCTTTGGAGATACAGCTGTTAAAATCTTCTGCCCGCTTTTTGATTGGGTTGTGTGGTTTTTGTTTTGACGTAGAGATGCATGGACTGTTTGCATACTTTAGAGTTTAACCTTGCCAGCTGCATCATTTGCAAGTATTTTCTTCTATTCTGTGGGTTGTCCCATTTGTTTTGTTTTGTTTTGTTTTCATTACTCTAAAGGGTGAATCAAAAAAGATATTCCTCCAATTCATGTCAAAGCATTTTGCCTTTGTTTTCCTCTAAATCATTTTACCTTTAGATATTCTAATAGTATCAACAGTATCAATAGTATCTAATAGTATTCAAACTAAACATTCAAAAAACTAAGATAAGATCACGGCATCCTATCCCATCATTTCATGGCAAATAGATATGGAAATACTGACAGATTTTATTTTCTTGGGCTCCAATATCACTGTATATGGTGACTACAACCATGAAATTAAAGACACTTACTCCTTGGAAGAAAAGCTATGGTCAACCAACACAGCATATTAAAAAGCAGAGATATTACCTTGCCGACAAAGGTCCATATAGTCAAAGCTATGGTTTTTCCAGTGGTCATGTATGGATGCGAGAGTTGGACTATAAAGAAAGCTGAGTGCTGAAGAATTTATGCTTTTGAACTGTGTTGTTGGAGAAAATTCTTGAGAGTATCTTCGACTGCAGGAGATCAAACCAGTCAATCCTCAAAGAAATCAGTCCTGATTATTCATTGGAAGGACTAGTGCTGAAACTGAAACTCCAATACTTTTGGCACCTGATGTGAAGAACTGACTCATTGGATAAGTCCCAGTTGCTGGAAAAGATTGAAGGCAGGAGGAGAAGGGGACAACGAGGATGAGATGGTTGGATGGCATCACTGACTCGATGCACATGAGTTTGAGCCAGATCCAGGAGTTGGTTATGGACAGGGAGGCCTGGTGTGCTGCAGTCCATGGGATCACAAAGAGTTAGACATGTCTGAGTGACTGAAATGATTGAAAATATCAATGTCATAAAGTGGTCTAATTTCCTAGGTGGTTAAAAGTCTACAGCATTTTTTTCATGTGTTTATTTGCCCTCTATATTTCATCTTTGGTAAAATGTTTGGTCAAGTCATTTGCCCATGTTTAAATTGAGTTGGTTGATTTCTTATTGAACTTTGAGAGATTTTTGTATATTCTGGATACACATCTATTTCAGATAAGTAACTGGCAAATATTTTCCTCAGTCTGTGACTTGCTGTTTTGGTCCCTAATTGTGTCTTTTGAAAAAAAAAAAATGTTTTTAATTTTGATTAAGCCCACTTTTTTCCCTCTATCTTGGTTTCAATTCAGTTCAGTCGCTCAGTCATGTCCGACTCTTTGTGACCCCATGGACTACAGCACACCGGGCTTCCCTGTCCATCACCAACTCCTGGAGCTTGCTCAAATTCATGTCCATCAAGTCGGTAATGCCATCCAACCATCTCATCCTCTGCCATCCCCTTCTCCTCCCACCTTCAATCTTTCCCAGCATCAGGGTCTTTTCCAATGAATCAGTTCTTTGCATCAGGTAGCCCCAAAGTATTGGAGTTCCAGCTTTAGCACCAGTCCTTAAAATAAATATTCAGGACTAATTTCCTTAGGGATTGACTAGTTATATCTCCTTGCAGTCCGAGGGGCTCTCAAGAGTCTTCTCCAAAACATCATGGTTCAAAAATATCGATTCTTCACCACTCAGCTTTATAGTCCAACTCTCATATACATGCATGACTACTGGATAAACCATAGCTTTGACTAGACGGACTTTTTTTTTTTTTTAGCAAAGTAATGTCTCTGCTTTTTTAATGTGCTGTCTAAGTGGATCATAGTTTTCTTTCCAAGGAGCAAGTGTCTTTTGATGACTGCAGTCACCATATGCAGTGATTTTGAAGCCCAAGAAAATAAAGTCTCTCACTGTTTCCACTGTTTCCCCATCTATTTGCCATAAAATGATGCAGCTGGATTCCATGATCTTAGTTTTTTGTTGGGTTTTAATCCAGCTTTTTCACTCTCCTCTGTCACTTTCATCAAGAAGCTCTTTAGTTCTCCTTTGCTTTCTGCCATAAGGGTGGTATCATCTGTGTATCTGAGGTTATTGATATTTCTCTCTGCAGTCTTGATTCCAGCTTGTGCTTCATCCATCCTGGCATTCCACATGATGTACTCTGCTTATAAATAAGCAGAGTGACAATATACAGCCTTGACGTACTCCTTTCCCAATTTACAACCAGTCTATTGTTCTCAATTTGGAACCAGTCTTTGTTCCATGTCCAGTTCTAACTGTTGCTTCTTCACCTGCACACCTTGGTTTAGGTAAAATGAAAATCAAACAACAAACACAAATACAAAGAGGCTTGCATAAAGAGTGTTAAAAGGACTTCCCAGGTGGCTCAGTGGTAAAAAATTCACCTGCCAATGCAGGAGGCTGAGATGTGGGTTTGATCCCTGGTGGAGGAAATGGCAACTCACTCCAGTATTCTTGCCTGGAAGAAACCATGGACAGAGAAGCCTGGCAGGCTATAGTTCATGGGATCGCAAAAAATCGGACATGACTGAACAACTGAACACACACACACATTCACAGAAAGAATATAAAAAAGACTTCTGAAAATTAATAATTGAATAAAAAGCAACAATTAAAATGTGATAAAAAATTTGAAAACATATTTACAAAGGAAGTTATATAAATGACAAAAAGTAGATGAAAATATGTTCAACATTATTTATCAGAGAAGTCCATATCCAAATCATGAGATGCCAGAATACTGAAACACAATTATATACTTTCTAGAATATCTAAAATTAATATGACTTATAATACTAAATATTAGTGGATATGTATAGCAACTTGGTCAGTTACATATACAAAGTTAATACATGTGTTATCAGTCAGTAATTCTACTCCTAGGTATTTATCCAAGATAAAAGATGGTATGTAGCCACAAAGATATTAATGGAAGTTTTATTCAAAATGTGAATAATGCAAATACCCTCAAAATTGAATGAATAAAGAAATTGTGACAGAGATATATAATTGAGTGCTACTCAGCAAAAAAAGCAAAACAAAAGTTGTTGGTGATTTTCAGTTGCCACATGGAC
This sequence comes from Neotragus pygmaeus, assembly GCA_006410875.1. NCBI lineage: Eukaryota > Metazoa > Chordata > Mammalia > Artiodactyla > Bovidae > Neotragus > Neotragus pygmaeus. The sequence continues at coordinate 292,761 of SJYV01006757.1, forward strand.
TGTGGCACACCAAGCCTCCCTGTCCTTCACCATCACCTGGAGTTCAAAATGCAATGAGTAAAGAAATTGTGAACAAGCCATATAATTGAATGCTACTCAGCAAAAATAAAACAAAACAGAAGTACTGGTACATATAACAGCATGAATAAATCATGTAATTATTAGGTTGAACAAAGTAAAGCAGATTATAAAGAATGTAGATTCAATTATTGGTTTTATATAAAGTTTAAGAATAAGCCAAATAGAGCTATGATGATAGAAATCAGGACCCTTGTTCCTTTGTGACAAGGATAGATTGTAAGAGGGCAGCAATGAATTCTGTAGAGTGATAGGAATGTCTACATCATAATTGATGGTTACACAGGTGTATACACTTATGAAAATCCTTTGAATTATTATCTATGCATTTCAGTGTATATTCAAAAATAATCATTCCACAACTGTTGTAGACAGAGCCTTAAATGTCCTCAGACAGATGTCCTCTGATAATCATCATCAATAATTTGGAAAATGGGACCTCAAAGATAAACTTTCTAATGGCTAAGGGAAGTCCCTTTCCACGATGTGAGCATAGTCATTTATATTTAATTCTCTTATAAAATAGAGACAAAGAAGTCAATAGTTTATATAACTTCTCAAATGGAATAAGCAGTTATTAAGACATCTTTTTTTTTCCTAAAACAGACCACAGGACTGCTTTCTTTAACCTGTCTGAGAGAAGCAATATTCTTCACCTGCTAAAATTAAGTTGTTGCTTTGAAACCGCCACTTCAGAGTGATCAAGACGTTGGTGAATATAATGGAGAAATTTTCCTAAATCGTCGTACAAATACTATCACTGTCTTGATCCACCATTAAAAACCAGTTGGCCGCTTCAACTCATCTAAGTGTATAATTACCTCCCAATCTCACTGGGCCCATATCTGCAATAATATGGTATTTTCTATCACATAAGACAAATCAGTATCCTGATACTACTATTGACCACACCTCCCAGTTATTCTTTCCCCCTTTTTTCTATTATATTTAGAAGCAAGTCCGTTGTTTTATCTAAGGCCAACCTTTCCAGCTGTATGGTATTTCTTCCACTCTCACACTCTGTGTTAGCAATTTAAATTTCTTTTATCTATATTGTATTTGAATTATTTGGTTGCTGCTTTTTGTCTCTTTGGCAGGGTGATGATAATAAAACTTTTCTATTATTACCTTTTCTTCAATAAGAGTTTTAGCTGCAACTCTTCTGAATGTGTTTTTAGTGTTTGCTGGAGTGGTTACAAAATGCATCTTTGCAATGGACTGAGTGTTTGTGTCCCCCCTAAAATTCATATATTGAAACTGTAATCCCTATGTGAATATATTCAGAGGTGAGGCCTTTGGGATGTAATTAGTTCATGAGGGGGGCTCTCATGCATAGGATCAGAGACTTTATAAGAAAATAGCTGGAAAGCTAGCTAAATCTTTCTGCTGTGTGAGGTTACAGGAAAAGTTGGCAATCTGTGATCTGGAGAAAAGGTTCTAACTGAAACCTGACCAGTTAGACTTCTGGAAATGTGGAAGTAAATTTCTTCTGGTTATAAACCACCCTGTCTATGTCACTTTGTTGTAACAGACTGAATGGATGAAGACAACCCTAAAGTTGTTACATCCTTCAAATTCATATTGTACCACTTTCCATTTCCCACCCAACACCTGACGAGTCCTACCTCCCACTTCATAAGTCACTCTTAACACATATCAGAGCCTCCTGATAACGTCATCCCATGCATAGCCTCCCATCATTTGTGCTATTGTTGTCTTACATTTTTTATTTCTACATATATCAAAGACCCCATCTTATAGTGTTATTCTTTTCAAAAAATATTCATTTTCCTTGTAAAGAACTCAAGGGAAGGAAAATAATCTCTATATACCCACATATGTATAATTTCTGAGCCTCTCCATTTGAGTTTTAGTATGCTGTCATTTAATTTTTTGTAAGATTATTTTCCATTTGTTTTTGAACCTAGTTAAAATAGCTACTTTAAAATTCTTGCCTGCTAATTCTATATGTGTATTATCTCTCTATTTCCTTTCCAATGACTTTGCTATGGTTTTTCAAGTCAAGATTTTCCGCTGGAGTTGTATTCTTTCCTGAATTGGCATCGATTGGGGATTTCCATCTTATTAATTGCTGTTAAACTGTGAAGCTCACCCAAGGCTATCCCTTTGTACTACATGCCAACTTACCTCAAGTTTTTGCCTATTTTGATTCATTCTCTGGTGCCTTTAGTTAGGTTTTTTTGTTGTTGTTGCTATTGTTAATTTGTCTTGAATAAACTTGTCTCATGAAATATCAGTGTTGGATTTCTGCCACTCAACAGGGGTCCCACCAATGAGTGTAGAGAATTAAGACAAGGCCAAGTCATTCCTGTGCTTACAGACTGGTGAGCTATTCACATCGTAAGACTCACTCAAATTTGCTTATTTTTGGAAATCAGTTCCAACTGCTGCGCCTTTGCCTCCACCCACAAACCAAGTGTTCTCATGTAATCTTACTTATTCTAACTATGTTCTTACTACGTAGAGTTGTAATTATTTGCTTATTTGCCATGTGTATCCATTTGAACTCCTATTGCCAGGTGTATTATATGATTCTTTGTTTTCACAACAGCTTGTACAAAGTTTGGTTCTTGGTTCTTGGATTGATAACTAAGCACATGTTACAACTCCTTTTGCCCTTTGTCTTTATTAAAAATGGAAATCAATGAGAAGAGCAATTAAAGCAATTACCAGTGCAGCTAATTAACCCTAGCTAATAGGCAGGTCAGAGAGAGAGATAAGAAAAGTATAGAAAAGTAATCTATACGGTTATAAGAACTTATAACCATGTGTATCTGCCCCAGCATGTAGCTGTTTTTCACTCAATGGTGAACATTGCCAAAATCTATGAATACTCTTTTAATTACATAATTATAATATTTCAGTATCTTTACCTAAAACAGTGTTCTAACAGTCCTAGAGTTGGTCTGAATTTGGAGAGATGTTAGGAATTTCTGATTGCTCCACTCTGAAAATAACAATGATAATACACTCATGGTTCAGTCCATGCCAGAGGGAAGCATCATATTTCAGGTTCGAGTTCAAGTGATATAAGTCATCTGGGAGGAGAAGAAAGACAGCAGAGGTTGGCAGAGCATGACTCTTAAGTTGAGAGAAGGGCACTGATGAGCTAGGAAGTCACACACATCTCTCCTTTAAGGGCGGGAGGAGAGGAGTGGGGAACCAGGCTGCTCCAGAGGGAGAATGTACCCCCTGCAAAGGCACCCAGCTGCATCTGTCCTTTCTGGATCAGGTAAAAGAGGTTTGGGGGCAATAAGAGACACAACTTCATATATTTGATTTGACTTGGTTATTTGGAATGACCAGAGGAGCGCTTTGAGATCTCTCCCGTGGTAGGATATTCTAACTGACCCTGTGGTTTTGAAGATGTTTCCCAGTATCCTCAGACCTTTATCAATACAGCCTGGGAATCTTCATAACCAATTCTTCCAAATCCCCATGTAACTGATTTCTTGTTGCCACCTGATGGAAGGTTTTTATGAAATGTTCATAGTTCCTTCAAGACAGCATAAAATACCAATTCTCATTTCAACTGAAGTATTCAGTGTGAAATACTCATTGCATAGCATTCTTTTTGTTAGCAGTCACATATCCATGATAGATAAGATACATGTCAAAAGTGGGGAAAGCATCACAGCATAAATAGCATCAACCAAGTCACACATGCCTTTAGCATCTGCTTCCTCTTGAGTTGCTCATATCATCAAATAGTTCAGAGACAGCAGGAAACTGCAGACTTTACATCAGTTTATAAAAAGGTACTTTTTGGTATCCTGAATGTAAATTTGTGAGACCAGTTGTGAGATTATTCTATACATGTTCATCTGAGGTCTTTGAATTGAATTACTTTAACTTTTTTTTTTAGCTGCAAAATGGTGTCATAAACCATACATTTAGATAAATAACATTATGGAGTCTGCACTACATAAATCCCAGTCTGTACTGAGATTCTGCCCTTTCTTTTCACATACTGCCAGAAGTAGGGTTGTTGGGATTTAGTATTATTCATTTCAAGGATTTTATAGGAATTATTAGCCCAACTACTGCCATGATTCCCAAAATGTTTTACCTTATCATATCAACAGTTTGAAATTCACTGGAGTTAATAGTTGACTTCATTTAGACATCAAATAAAATTGAAAATCTGAATAGAGTAAGAATGTCATTTACATTCAGTATAATCATGGTAAAATCCATTGCTTTGCTCTCAACATGTAGCCCATGTGAGCAATTCTGAGAATTCAGGAGTTTTGACTGAGGCAGGAAGAGGAAAGAGTACTTTAATATAGGGCTGTGAGCAATATAAGCTAACCTGAAATCACCTTTATGTTAGTTCTGAGTAGTCAGGAGGCAGCAGGAGGATAGTGTATGCCCAAGTGATGGGTTACGTATGGAGTAAATTAAGAAAAAAACCCAAAGATAGACCAATATTTATAAAAAGACTCAGGAAAGGTAGATGGCAACATTAGGAAGACCAAGGCAACAGCAAGAAGCCTGGGAGCCACCAACTTCCCCCATCACAGCATAGATCATCTCTGCACAGAAGTCTTCAATTACCAACATCTATACAAATAATGAAATATCTGGGGGTAAATATTAATAAAATGCTATTAATAATGAGATGTTCATTAAGGTCAAGCCATTCATGGCATCAATGAGTAATGACAACCTCACCAGTGAATAATATAATGAATTTTAAAATTATAAATCTTTATTCAATAAAGGATTTTAAAAATACACATTCAACTAACAGCCAGATCATGATTTCTCAAACTCATTCTTTGAATAAAGGAATCAGGGTTTCTTATAGAAACGCTTGGTTCCAAGGATTGGCAGAGGAAAATACAAGATGTACCTGGAACATTTTTAGGTACCATTAAGTAAAGTGTGCAAAAAAAGATGAGAACACATATAAAGAAGGAAGGATCCTATTTGAGGGAGCTCCCAATGTCCACATATAGGACAACTTGAACAACAAAATAAGTAAGAACAGTAACTAATTCAGTCAACAGGATAAAACAAATATCCATCCATGAATCCATACGTGTATACATGTGGCGGATTCATGTTGATGTATGGCAAAACCAGTACAAAATTGTAAAGTAATTAACTACCAATTAAAATAAATAAATTTATATTAAAAAAATGTAAAACAGATAACAATTTCAAAGAAAAAAAGGTTAAAAATATAATTAGTAATTTTATATAAATATGTGCTGAAATGATAATTATTTTAGATATTTGCAGTTAAATATATTGTTAACATTAATTTTACTTGTTTCTTTTTACATTTTCAATGTCTCTACTAGAAAATTTTAAATTATGTGGGTTTTATTGTATTTCCACTGGATAATGCTATTCTAAAGAATACTCTGAAGACAATAAAAAGGATAATTATGAAACAAAAAAAAGGAAAAATATATTCTTCCATACAGTAGAATTCTAATTAATTTATATATAAGGCATGGTGGAAATATAAAACAACTGTTAGGCAAACTCCACAGCAGTTGTGGTGACCAAGAAACACTGATGAGTTCTGAAGCCTGGGAATAACAATGTGATGGGAAATACTACATTTGCTCAGCCTCAGAGGATCTTCCTACAAGACATTTCTTTTGATTACAAAGAAAAACAAAAGGGAAAAGGAATAACTTTGATTCAGCAGTAATAAGACATATTGACATCAAGGGCCTGCAGTTATGGGAACACCGAAAAGGAGACAACATCACCACTGTTGTACTCTTGCCAATGATACGTAGAAATTCATTTTAATAACGAGAAAACATCAGACTAACCCACCTTGAGGAACAACTACAAAATAATTGCCAATATTCTTTAAAAGTGACAAGGAAAGTCAGAGGAACTCTCATCAAGTGGAGGAGACAAAGAAGATATGACAGCTAACTGCCATGTGAGATCCNAATTTAAGTTAAATAGATGATTAAAAAATAATAATACCTCTGTTCAGTTCAGTTCAGTTGCTCAGTCCTGTCAGACTCTTTGCAACTCCATGGACTGTATAGTCCACAGAATTCTCCAGGCCAGAATGCAGGAGACTCCCATTCGATTCTTGGGTCAGGAAGATCTGCTAGAGAAGGGACAGGCTACCCATTCCAGTATTCTTGGCTCCCCTTGTGGCTCAGCTGGTAAAGAATCAACTGACAGTATGGGAGACCTGGGTTTGATCCCTGAGTTGGGAAGATCTCCTGGAGAAGGGAACAGCTACCCTCTCCAGTATTGTGGCCTGGAAAAGTCCCTGGACTCTACAGTCCATAGGGTGACAAAGAGTTGGACATGGCTGAGTGACTTTCGCTTCACTTTACTTCAAACTAAAAAAAGAAGTGATAAGTGAAGCAAGGCTAATTTTAAATACAAACTCATAGTAAAAACCTATGGATTATTTCATTCAACTCTACACATAACAGATTTGTAANACAAAGAGTTGGACATGGCTGAGTGACTTTCGCTTCACTTTACTTCAAACTAAAAAAAGAAGTGATAAGTGAAGCAAGGCTAATTTTAAATACAAACTCATAGTAAAAACCTATGGATTATTTCATTCAACTCTACACATAACAGATTTGTAATAGCTACCTTAAATGTATATATATATATATGTATATATATATATATAAAGTATGAGTCCCACTCAAGTGCTTTATTTGCTTGCTCAAACAAAGATATATGCCTCACTGAATTGGAAGGACTTAGACAGGAAAATGTTTTGAAAGTATTTAAATATAAGCTTTAAATATTCAAAATACCTTAAAGATAATGCAGTGGGTGAATCCATATTGCTTTAAATTCACAACTCTCCTACCTTTCCCCACTTCTACAATTACAACAGAACTAGTCCAGAATAGGTATATAGAAGGAAAAATTCCATTCTTCCTTTAAACTAAGGAAGAGAGCTGTAAAAATATCAACAAATTTCAGACATGTCTCTTTGATATACTGTCGATTACACTAGATTACAGAAGAGCCTGGTCAATTTATAAGTCTCCTGTTAAACCACTGCTATATCAGAAGTAAATCAATGAAACCTCTGACCTCTTGAGCAACACTGAACTTGAAATATCAATAGCTAGATTTGGAATGGGTGCAGTTCATAAGGCTGGCTGAGAAAGTTCAATTTGAATCATTTTTGTCACTGTAAATCTTTTTAGTCCCAGGACAACAGCAGTCAGGAACCAAAAAAACACTGATGAGCAGAACACCTAGAGGCCATTAAAGTGATTTAGAATGGATTTTTCCCTGAAATTGTGCGAGTATTTCTGATAATTCAATTGACTGCTTGATATAAAAGTTCCCATTGGTGAGAAACTGAATGTAGAAACCACAACTGAATACAGTATTCCTGGCAATGGGGGGTTTGGATGCCTGCTGTGATGGCAGAAGCCCTGGAGGAGTGCCATCTCCAGGAATTGTTTGTTTTTGGTACTATTGCTGTTGACTACTTTGTGAAACTGGACTTGGACACTGTGCACACAAGGTCTGTACCTAGTATATCATCTAAACTGGGGCACTTTTAAGAGTGAAAGTTGGTGGTTTTACTATTAGACAAGGTTAGCAGGCATGGGGACTCCTGGACAGACCAGGCTGTATTTTCACTCTATATCTGGCAGATGGCCCTGTACTTTGCTTAAGTCAAGACATAGCCGGTGCCTTCATAGTCTCTTGAAACACTGAACTTATTTTTTCCTGTGAATCTGGCTACACTGGACAAAATATAAAAGCTATTACTTTTCAAGCATGAAAAATATGTCACATTATGTTTGGCATTTTGAAGAATAGAGACCAGACAATAGTTATGAATTTATTTTTTAAGGGTTGCTCATTACCTCCCTAATGCATGCTCCCAGAACAAGCAAATATCTATGAGTTTTTGAGGCTAAGAGATCTCTAAAACCAATTTTAAACATAGTGGCAAGCAGGGGTGGAGCGGGGTGGGGGGAATGAAGGAAAGGATGCCTGATTTCTATAATATAGCTCTACCTTTAAAAAATCTCATTTTAGAGAGACGTTGTGGGGTAGGAGGTGGGAGGGGGATTCAGGATTGGGAGCTCATGTACATCTGTGGTGGATTCATGTCGATATATGGCAAAGCCAATAGAGTATTGTAAAGTGAAATAAAGTAAAAAAAAAAATCTCATTTTAGTAATGTTAAGATGAGGTATCTGAAAACAAAATTAATTGATCAGTCAATATTCAACATAGAAATGTATATACATATATGTTGAGCCTTCCCTGGTGACTCAGCAGTAAAGAATTTTCCAGCCAATGAAAGAGATGCATGTTCAGTTCCTGGGTTGGGAAGATCTCCTGGAGAAAAATAATGGTAACTCACTCCAATATTCTTGCCTGGAAAATCCCATGTACAGAGGAGGGCTGTAACCCCTGGTGGGCTACAGTCCATAGGGTCATAAAGAGTCAGATATATCTTAGCAACTAAACAACAAATATGTATGTGATACAGAAATATATATTTACATATAAATAAATATATATATATATATATAAAGGACAAGGAGCAAATTCTTGGTTTGTCAGTCTCTTAGCTGTATGCAACTCAAACTTTCTCTAGCTGAGAGAAAAGGCTCGGACTTTTTGGAAGCTATGGTAGTTTATTGAAAAAATACTGCAAAATTAATCTTAGAAAATGAGCAGGGGGTCTACCTACTAAGGAGAAGAGAAAGGGAAGATGATGATATACAGCTTCATACGGAGACGTGGAGGCTTGTCTCCCACAAAAACCATGAAAGGTGGATTTCCTTTCCCTTCATCCAAATAGGAAGAATGTTAGGAGTTGAAAGCTTCTAAATCACCAAGGTATCTACAGCATCCATGAAGGGATTTAAAGCAACAGGCCAATTGAAAAACAGAAAGAAAAATTAAGTTGGCTTTAGTATTCTCTGAAACATGTAATAGAAGGGAAAATGTATAGCGCTTTGGGATGAAAAACTTGAAACCTAAGGTTTTTATAAACTCAGCCAAGTAGTCATTCACAGCAAGAGATTACAGAAATAAATTTTAAAATACAAACTTATCAAGGAACTATGTAACATTGCACCCTTGAGAAACTACTTCAGGAAGAACTGTAGCCTAGCAGGAAATTTTAACATAATGAAAAGGTATCATACTGAAACTTATATTAAGAATCAAATTACTTTCCTAATTATCATAAATATTTAGCTTCAAACATAGTCAGACTNTGCACCCTTGAGAAACTACTTCAGGAAGAACTGTAGCCTAGCAGGAAATTTTAACATAATGAAAAGGTATCATACTGAAACTTATATTAAGAATCAAATTACTTTCCTAATTATCATAAATATTTAGCTTCAAACATAGTCAGACTGGTTTAATGATAATACAAACAATATACAATAATAAAATAATTTAAAATACATCAGATTGTGAAAAGAATAAAATTTGGGAAGCAAGAAAAAAGATGTATACTAATTTATTTTCACATAAGCATAGGTGGAAATTAGTTTTTTTCAAGGAGAAAAATGCAGAAATAGATAATCATATATATTTTTTCCCTTATAGATTATTATGAAATATTGAGTATAGTTCCCTGTGCTCTATAGTCGTCCTTATTGGTTATCTCTCTTATATAGAGTAGTGTGTAGTGTTAATCTCAAACTCCTAATTTATCCTCCCCCTTCCCCTTTGGTAACCATAAGTTTGTTTTCTATGTCTGTGGGGCTATTTCTGCCTTGAATATAAGTTCATTTGTATCATTTTTTCTACATATAAGCAATATCATATGATATTTGTCTTCCTGTGTCTGGCTTATTCTCACTTAGTATGATAATCGCTAGGTCCATCCACGTTGTTGTAGATGACATTATTTCATTCCTTTTATGGCTGAGTAATATTCCATTGTGTAACTATTCCACTTCTTTATCCACTCATCTGTCAATGGAAATTTAGATTGCTTCCAGGTCTTGGCTATTGTTAAGTAGTGTTACAAAGAACATTGAGATGCACATAGCTTTTCAAATTATGGTTTTCTCTAAATTTATGCCTAGGAGAAGTATTGCAGGATCATACAATACATCTATTTTTAGATTTTTAAGAAATTTCTATACTGCTCTTCTGGAGAAGGGCATAATAATAATTCCTGCTGGCTCAGATGGTAAAGAATCTGCCTGCAATGCATGACAGCCAGGTTTTATTCCTGGGTTGGGAAGATTCCCTAGAAAAGTGAATGGCTACCCACTCTAGTAATCTTGCTTAGAGACTCCCATGGAGAGAGGAGCCTAGCGGGGTGCAGTCCAATGGTCACACAGAGTCAGACATGACTGAAGCAACTTAGCTAGCACACACACACTCCAGAGTTGCTGTACCAATTGACTTTCCCAACAGTACAAAAGGGTACCTGTTTCTCCATACCCTCTCCAGCACTTATTATTTGTAGACTTTTTGATGATGGGCATTCTGACTGGTATAAAGTGATACCTCGTTGAAGTTGTGATTTGCATTTCTCTAATAAGTAGTAAATCTGAGCATCTTTTCATGTGCCTTTTGGCCATTTGTATGCCGCCTTTGGAGAAACATCTATTTGGTCTTTTGCCCATTTTTCGACTGAGTTTGTGTGGGGTTGGGGGATGGTTTTAGCTCTATGCACTGTTTGGGTATTTTGGTTATTAATTCTTGTTGGTTGCATCATTTGCAAATATTTTCTCCCATTCTGTAGGTTGTGTTTTTGTTCAGTATATGGTTTCCTTTGCTATGCAAAAGCTTTTAGTTTGATCAGGTCCCATTTGATTATTTTTATTTTCATTAATTACTATAGGAGACATATCCAAAAGCATGTTGCTAGGATGTATGTCAAAGAGTATTCTGCTTTTGTTTTCCTCAAGGATTTTTGTAGCATCTGTTTTTATATTTAGGTCACTAATCCATTTTTAGTTTGTTTTTTGTGTATAATGTTAGAGTGTTCTAATTTCATTCATTTACATGTAATTGTTCAGTTTTCCCAGCACCATTTATTGAAGAGACTGTCTTTTCTCCATTTTATATTCTTGATTCCTTTATCATAGATTAATTTTCCATATGTATTGTATGTTTATTTATTGAATTTTTATCCTGTTTAATTAATTTATATTTCTATTTTGTCACCAGGGCCATATGGTTTCATTTCAGCTTTGTAGTATAGTCTGGAGTCAGGGAAACTGATTCCACAAGCTCCATTTTTCTTTCTCAAGATAGCTTTGGCTACTCAGGGTGTTTTGCGTTGCCATGCAATTTTCAAAAATTTTCTTTAATATAAATTTATTTATTTTAATTGGAGGTTAATTACAATGTTGTATTGGTTTTGCCATACATCAACATGTATCTCCCACAGGTATACATGTGTTCCCCATTCTGAACCTCCTTCCCTCCTCCCTCCTGGTACCATCCCTCTGGGTCATCCCAGTGCACCAGCCCCAAGAATCCAGTATCATGCATTGAACCTGGACTGGTGACTCATTTCATATATGATATTATACATGTTACAATGCTATTCTCCCAAATCATCCCACCCTTTCCCTCTCCCACAGAGTCCAAAAGACTGTTCTATACATCTGTGTCTCTTTTGCTGTCTCGCATACAGGGCTATCGTCACCATTTTTCTAAATTCCATATATATGTGTTAGTATACTGTATTGGTATTTTTCTTTCTGGCTTACTTCACTCTGTGTAATAGGTTCCAGTTTCATCCACCTCTTTAGAACTGATTCAAATGTATTCTTTTTAATGGCTGAGTAATACTCCATTGTGTATATGTACCACCGCTTTCTTATCCATTCATCTGCTGATGGACATCTAGGTTGCTTCCATGTCCTGGCTATTATAAACAGTGCTGCGATGAACATTGGGGTACACGTGTCTCTTTCAATTCTAGTTTCCTCGGTGTGTATGCCCAGCAGTGGGATTGCTGGGTCATAAGGCAGTTCTTTTCAAAATTTTAAGCCAAATATATTTTACCTTTCTAAGCTAAGAAATTAAGAAAAAAAGTTTAAAGGGAAAAAGAAGAGTAGTAGCCCATATACGACTGTGTTTAAGTGCTGCTTTCTTGTCATTTTGACCAAAAGCAAAGACACCATTGCCAATGTATATGCAATATATATCCACACTCTTTTATCAAATTCTACTTGTAAATTTAATGTTGTAAAAATCTTAGATACACATTTTATATCCTTTCACAGTGCATTCAAGGAACACTTCTGTTTCTAACTAACCCAGTATTTTAGACTATCAATTTTTAACCCCTTACTGATTCTCAGTTAAAATTAACCCCTTATTTGACTCTCACTTAAAATAGATGACTTAATTTTGAATCTACATTTATAGGGAAATCTGCAGCATTGATAAACTTCAGTAAAGGATACATAAATTGTAATAAGCATTTACTCTTCTAAACACAGGCAACTAAAAATCCAAGAGCACTTCAAGTTATATATGAAAGTGACTATTAGAATCGAGTGCCATTCTTCAAGTTGTTATTACCTTCCTTTAGCTGCTGCTGCTGCTACTAAGTCACTTCAGTCATGTCTGACTCTGTGTGACCCCATAGATGGCAGCCCACCAGGCTCCCCCATCCCTGGGATTCTCCAAGCAAGAACACTGGAGTGGGTTGCCATTTCCTTCTCCAATGCATGAAAGGGAAAAGTCAAAATGAAGTCGCTCAGTCGTGTCCGACTCAGCGAACCCATGGACTGCAGCCTACCAGGCTACCAGAGTGGGGTGCCAAAGGATATTATTTTAAGAAAAGAATATTTATTGTATAGAGAGCTCAAGTAGAGCCATAAATGATTTTACACTAACTTAGAATGTTTGGTCTAAAGTAGGCAAATGTCTTGGATAATTAATTCCCATTTGAAATGTGTGCTTACAATAGCCTAGCCTTGATAGTAGTATAAAATTTAAGTTGCCCACTGGGTTTTCTGTCATAAACATGAGAGTGCTCCAGTATGAAAAGATAACATTTGATGAGAAATATCAGAGAACATATTAGAGAAACCTCATTGATGAAACTTGAAGTATTGCTTTTGTGCCTTTGCTAATTTATACTTTTTTTTTCTAAAGGAAAAATGGAAATTTTCAGTTTCTTCTTGACTTAAGATCCACAAAGCCCCACATTTTGTGATTATTTAATGGATTTTATAAGACACTTTACTATTTTTTTGTTTGTTTATTACTTGTTGAAGAAACTTAGTTTTCCTGTAGATTTTCCCTATTCCATACACTTTTTTTTTGGCATTATGTGAGTTCCTCTGACTTCTGAAAGTCCTATAAAACTGTAGGTGGGCTTAGGGTTTAGTCGAGTTTGACTTTTTGTAGGTTGGTTTGTTTTATGGCCAAGACTAATTTACCAGCGGATTATGTTCTCCTAAGAGGAGAAACATGCATCTCTTTTCGGGGTGTTGGTGATCGTGGGCCTTCCCAGGTGGCTCTGGTGGTGAAGAGCAGCCACTCCAGGAGACAGGAGAGACTCGGGTTCAGTCCCTGTGTGGGGAAGATCCCCTGGATGAGGGCATAGCAACCTTCTCCAGTATTCTTACCTAGAGAATTCCATGGAAAGGGGAGGCTGGCTACAGTCCATAGTGTTGCAAAGAGTCAGACACGACTGAAGCAACTGAGCACACACAGTGGCCATGGGTGTTCAGCTTCACAAATTCATTAAGGGGTGAAAAATTGGTTATAAAGAGATATATCTCATCTATTTGTTTATATAGAGGTATAGTTTCTATAAGAGATCTGAATAAAACTTGGTTCTTCTCTTTATTTATCATTTTTCCAAACAATAAGATGTTTCCTTAGCAATCTTTAATTTTAACTCTAGTATAATTATTGGCCACAATTTCTCCATCTCAAATTACCCATGCTTTTTGCCATGTGACTTTACAGTTTCTCTTAATAAAAGCAAAGCACATTTTCTGATTCCTTGATTTGGACTCTAACCATGGATTTCTTTTGGTCAACAGGATATTAGGAAAATGAAAGAAGCTGAGGCTTGTTTTTGGCATAGTTGGGCTTCTTTTTGGCATTTGTCATTGTTTCAAGAGCTTACACTAAGAAACCAGCTAATCTAAGGAGGCTGAGGAAGATGTGAAAAATCCTAAACCAGACTGCAGTTTAGTGCTAAAATCAGCTGAATCCAGCCTAGACCAATCAATCTGCTCTAGCCCACATATATGCAGGAAAGAATAAATAATTATTGCTTTAACCCACTGAGTTTATATATGATTTTATGTAGAATTTTTGTGGTATGTGAGCCCTAGTGATTTTATACCTTGCAAAGTTTTCATGTCTATTAGCTCACTGGTTGTTTGGAAATGGCAATATCCTATTCTCAGAACATCTGGTCTCTAAACAAAGTCCTACTATAAAACAACCCCCCCAAAACCTTTGCTGTAATTTGCTTATCTGGAAAAACAAGAACTTGTCATACCCTTGCTTCTTCACTCAGACACTGTAAGGATAAAATTAGACCTAAATGCAAAAAGAGGTCTGAAAAGTTTTTGCTAGACACAACATTAATACAAAGCAATATTGCACAGTAAAATTAATGTTTGGTCAATCTCCAAGAAAAAAAAAAAAGAATTTTTGTGGTAATAAATAAGCTAACTCATAGTTGTTGTTGTTTTTCAGTTTTTTAGCACCGCTAAGGACTTGTGATTTAAACACGTATTATGTGTTTCAATAATTCGCAGTCATTTTCTTGAATTGTGTTCCAATTGTCTTCAAGTGGGACACTGGGAGTGCCTTCATATTGATCACTGTGCCATTTTGACATTACCCTATTCTTTTTTATAATCTAGCACTTAAAGATTATGATTTCAGCCCTATATAATATTCAAATAACAGAAGCAGTAAACAATGAAATGGATGTAAGAAAGTCTAAACAAGTTCTTATTGTTTTCTCTAATGGTCACTTCAATTTTTTCTTAAAAATTGTATACTGAATTCTTTCAAGAATGTCTTAGTGGGGTGGATGAGTTAGTTTTGCAAAGACACTAAACTTTGCTTTCTGAGCCTATTGGGTAAAATAACTTTGACACAGAGAGAATATGTGCCAAAAGAATAACATCAATTTTATGTTGAACTCCACATCCCTTCCCCAAACATGAGAACCTATATTCTCCATGAAAAACAAATATTCACCTCACTTTCCTGAATCATTTCTGGCAAGCCATAAAGAATGGAAAACTTCAGTGATTCAGAGATTCTAAGCCCTGGTTAAGAGTTAGAGATCATCTTTAAGAAGCAGTTATTATTTCAATTCAAATGATGTCTATGGTGCTGCTGCTGCTAAGTCACTTCAGTCGTGTCCGACTCTGTGCGACCCCATAGACCGCAGCCCACCAGGCTCCCCTGTCCCTAGGATTCTTCAGGCAAGAACACTGGAGTGGGTTGCCATTTCCTTCTCCAGTGCATGAAAGTGAAAAGTGAAAGTGAAGTCGTTCAGTCATGTCTGACTCTTAGCAAACCCATGGACTGCAGTCTACCAGGCTCTTCCATCCATGGGGTTTTCCAGGCAAGAGTACTGGAGTGGTTGCCATTGCCTTCTCCAAATGATGTCTATAATATACAATATTATCAATACGTTTTTTATTGCTATTTCAAGTATACCATAAATCTTAAGCTCTGAACATAAAGTTAAATCATAGTATTAGATAAAGTGTAAAACTAGAAAAGAAGTACTATATTGGAAATAACACCATCACTCAACCAGTCATCTAATCATTACTATCAATGAAATCTTTACCAAAATAAACTTGTCCTTTTGAAAACAGCCTATTAGTCAACTGTTTAAAAGAAGAAGGAAATACATGCTATAAAACCTAAGATATTCTAAGTGCTGCTAATATTGAAACTTATTTTTTGATTTTCAGGTATCTATATGTTTACTCAACTTTGATTTATTATATTTGTGATAATTATCTTCTTCTTGAGACTTTACATCTTGAAATGTAGCACTAGCTAAAAGAATCATGAAAGAGATACTGGTAGAGAACATGTCCACTCTTTTTATATTAACATTTCAATTGACATTTAATTGACAATAAGGTACAATTTTCTTCATTGTACCTTTATGTCAATCAACTATTGTAAAAATATTTTTAATTCCAGCTACTTTACTTAAAATATTTTATTTTCACTTGAAATAAAATATTGTTTGAAAGAATGCTACTAAACTTGCTCGCTAATGTTATACTCTAGTCCTGGCAAAATAACATGACTTCTTATACAGCAATACAAATAATTTTCAGAAAATCTTTTTAAGTTCATTTAGTTTGTTTAAGTTTGAATGTGGCCCAACTATAATTGGAAGATTATATAATAATATTAAATATTTTTCTGAAAACTTTTTATTAGATTCCAATTTTATAAAATATCCAGATAAAAATAACTGAATGGCCCCAGCTAGAGAGGAGAGCCAAACATAAGTTTGGACAGATCTGTTAAAAATCTAGTTTCAATAATTCACAATTAGACAAATCAATTAGGCTTTGACTTAATATCTAGTATTCACAAGTTATTGTCTTCATGATGTCATGTTATTTTATTGCAATTTAAGCATGCCCAAAGTGATTATGGTTGGAAGAGGCAATGGCACCCCACTCCAGTACTCTTGCCTGGAAAATCCCATGGATGGAGGAGCCTGAAAGGCTGTAGTCCATGGGGTCGCTGAGGGTTTAACACGACTGAGTGACTTCACTTTCACTTTTCACTTTCATGCATTGGAGAAGGAAATGGCAACCCACCCCAGTATTCTTGCCTGGAGAATCCCAGGGACGGGAGAGCCTGGTGGGCTGCCGCTATGGGGTCGCACAGAGTTGGACACAACTGAAGCGACTTAGCAGCAGCAAAGTGTTTATGGCACGTTTTTTAATATCTATGTACTTTTATTCACCAAGAATAAAAAAGGACAAATACTGAAAAATTGAAAAGAGAGTAATTTCCTATCATCACATGTCCAGATCCTGTTAACGTCTTAAGGTAAAACTCAAAATTTTTCTTCTCTATTTCTAAAAGGGAGTTATCTTTCCTTATTTTGAACTTTTATTGTATTTCATTATTCATGTCATTTATCAATGTCTAGCGTTTTCATGTGCATGCCTTATCTTACCTCCTAGAATTTAAATTCTCTGGGAATAAGAATTATTTCTCAGAGCATCAGGTCTAGTGTCTTGCACATAATGATTTTCAATAAATGTTTGTTGAATGAATGAAAATAAGAATTGCATCAGTGAAGGTAAAGATGATAAAGTTATCTTTATCTGGTAAATAGCTCTTTAAATATACAAATGTGGTATCAATGTTGTCTTAATCTATTAACATTAGGGCATAATCTGCATCCATTTGCTGTTTTGATTTTCAGATGCTCATGGATTATTAATGCTACAGCTTATAAAGCTTGAGAAAGAAAAGTCACTAATGTATTTGCGTACAGGCATACCTCAGAGATATCATGGACAGGTTCATTCAGAACCACCACAATGAAGCAAATATGGNATATACAAATGTGGTATCAATGTTGTCTTAATCTATTAACATTAGGGCATAATCTGCATCCATTTGCTGTTTTGATTTTCAGATGCTCATGGATTATTAATGCTACAGCTTATAAAGCTTGAGAAAGAAAAGTCACTAATGTATTTGCGTACAGGCATACCTCAGAGATATCATGGACAGGTTCATTCAGAACCACCACAATGAAGCAAATATGGCAATAAAGAAAGTCACACAAATTTTTTGGTTTTTTAATGCATTTAAAAGTTATGCTTATACTATATTACAGCCTCTTGTGCCATAACACTATGTCTGAAAACTCAATGTATACGCTGTAATTTAAAAAATACTTTATTGCTAAAAAATGCTAACCATCATCTAAGCCTTCAGCTCTTTATAATCTTTTTGCTGGTGAAGGATCTTGCCTTGATTCTAGTGGCTGCTGACTGACTAGGTAATTTTTCTGAAGACTGGGGTGGCAGTGGCAATTTCTTCAATAAGACAACAAGGAAATGTGCTGCATCAATTGTCTTTCACAGACAATTTGTCTGTAGCACACAGTACTGTTTAATAGCATTTTATCCACAGTAGAACTTCTTTCAAAATTGAACTAGTCCTCTCAAACCCTGCCACTACATTATCAGCTAGGTTTATGTAATGTTCCAAACCCTTTGTTTTTATTTCAGTAACCATACTAGAACCTTCACTTGGAGTACATTCTATCTTAAGAAACCATTTTCTTTGTTCATCCATAAGAATCAACTCCTCACCCATTAAAATTTTATCGTAAGATTGTAGAATACAGTCACATCTTCAGACTCCACTTCTAGTTCTCTTGCTATTTCTGCCATATCTTCAGTTACTTTCTCTACTGAAGTTTTGAACCCCTCAAAGTCATCCATGGGGATTGAAATCAAGTTCTTCCGAACTCCTGTTGATGTTGATACTTTGGCATTTTCCCATGAATCACAAATATTCTTAATGCCATTTAGAATGGTGAATTCTTTCCAGAAGTTTTTCAATTGACTTTGTATAGATCCATTAGAGGAATAATTGTCTGTGGCAGCAATAGCCTTACAAAATGTATTTCTCAAATAATAAGACTTGAACGTCTACATTATTATCTGATTCTTGGGCTGTAGAAAGGGTGTTGCGTTAGCAGTCATGTTGCCATTGTTTACTCACTAAGTCATGTCTGACTCCTTGCAACCCTATGGACTGTAGCCTGCCAGGCTCCTCTGTCCACGGAGTTTTCCAGGCAAGAATAGTGGAGCAGGTTGCCATTTCCCTCTCCAGGGGATCTTCCCGGCTCAGGGATCAAACCCATGTCTCCTGCATTAGTAGGCAAATTCTTTACCTCTGAGCCACCATAGAAGCCTATTAACAGTCATTAAAACAACATAAATTTCACTGTACATTTCCATCAGAGTTCTTGAATGATCAAGTGCCAAGTCAAGAAGCAGATATATTTTGAATGGAATCTGGTTTTTTGTTTTTGTTTTTGAGCAGTAGATCTTAACAGCGTGCTTAAAATATTCTGTAAACTCTGTTGTAAAGAGAGGCACTGTCTGCCAGGTTTTGTTGTTCTGTTTGTAGAAAACAGGCAGACTAGATCTGGCATAATTCTCAAGGACCCTAGGATTTTTAGAATGGTCAATTAATATTAGCTTCCACTTAAAATCACCATCTATATTAGCCCCTAACAAGTGAATCAGCCTATTCTGTGAAGCCAGGAATTGACTTCTACTCTCTAGCTATGAATGTCTTAGATGGCATTTTCTTTCAACTGAAGGAAGTTTTGTTTACATTAAAAATCCATTGTTTAGTATAACTGCTTTCATTAATTATCTTAGCTAGATCTTCTGGAAAACTGCTGTAACTTCTATATCAGCACTTGCTGCTTCTCTTTGCACTTTGATTTTAAGGAGGCAACTTCTTTTGTTAAATCTCATGAAACACCTTCTGCCAGCTTCATACTTTTTTTTGCAGCTTTCTCACCCTCTCATTCTTCATGGAATCTAAGAGAGTTACGACCTTGCTCTGGATTAGGCTTTGGTTTAAGGGAATATTGTGGCTGGTTTGATATTCTACTCAGATCATTAAATTTTCTCCATATCAGCAATTAGGCCTTCACATTCTTGTCACTCATGTGTTAACTGGGGTAGGACTTTTAATTTCCTTCAAGAGTTTTTCCTTTGCAGTAACAATGTGACCTACTGGTGCAAGACACCTAGTTTTTGATCTGTCTCAGCTTTTGACATGGCTTCCTCACTACACTTAATCATTCCTAGTTTTGACTTAAAGTGAGACACACACTCCTCACTTGAACACTTAAAGGCTGTTGTAGAGTTATTGGCAAAATTTCAATATTGATGTGTCTTAGAGGATAGAGAGCTGAGAAGAGAGGGAGTAAGATGAGAGAACTGCCAGTTGGTGGGGCAGTTAGGGACACACAACATCCATCTATTAACTTCACCATCTTATACAGACACAGTTTGGGGTGCTCTAGAACAGTTACAAAAGTAACACCAAAGGTCACTAATATCAGGTCGACTTACAAATCAAATAATAGTGGGAAAGTCCATAATGTTTCAAGAATTCCTAAAACATGAGAGAGAAACTTGAGTGACAAAATGCTGTTAGAAAACTAGTGCCAATAGATGCTCTACTTAGGGTTGCCACGAACCTTCAATTTGTAAAAACTGTAAATCTGTGAAGCACAGTAAAGTGAAGCTTAATAAAACAAGGTATGCCTGCATTTCTCAAAATCATTATTTCTTGTGTTTCTCCTAGTGAATAATTCATAAAATAAACCAACTTAGTTTTAAAATATAAATACCAAGAAAAGATAAAATGTGTCCACATTAAAGAGAAGAAAATAGAGATATCATTTGACAGTCAAAAACATATGTAATATTCATTAGTTGCAGGTGAGCATTACATATAAATGAATCTCATTTATCTAGTTAACAGACACTTGTGTAGGTATTGGGATACACCCCACAGACCTGCAAGTCCTAAACTTGCTTATCTTCAAGACCAAAGACAGAGCCTGGAGTAAGCATTAGCGACATCAGCGGTTTAAGGGATAGAGGGGAATTACATGTCTGAAGCAAGGTCCTGGTGCAATATCCTACCCTGTGAGGCAATGGTGGGACAGGGCAGGACATCCGTCTTTGGTCCCAGGGGAATGGGGAGATTATTGGATACAGGGGAAACTGATGTTAGGTTAGCTCACTGGTTATCAGGGAAACTAGCAGACGGGGCATGCCCCTCACTACCTCTTTGATAAGAACAATCAGTAGCTGAGGCCTGAGGCAAGTAGGTAGGAAGGTCAGTCATGTGGATATAGTGTAGGTGAAACAGGCACTGGTCTTGCATGGGATGTATAGAGAGCAAGAAAACAGTCATCTTGCATGGCCTAATCTTCAGTTCAGTTCAGTCACTCAGTTGTGTCTGACTCTGCGACGCCATGAATCACAGCACGCCAGGCCTCTCTGTCCATCACCAACTCCCGGAGTTCACTCAAATTCACGTCCATCGAGTCAGTGATGCCATCCAGCCATCTCATCCTCTGTCATCCCCTTCTCCTCCTGCCCCCAATCCCTCCCAGCATCAGAGTCTTTTCCAATGAGTCAATTCTTTGCATGAAGTGGCCAAAGTATTGGAGTTTCAGCTTCAGTATCATTCCTTCCAAAGAAATCCCAGGGCTGGTTGGATCTCCTTGCAGTCCAAGGGACTCTCAAGAGTCTTCTCCAACACCACAGTTCAAAAGCATCAATTCTTTGGTGCTCAGCCTTCTTCACAGTCCAACTCTCACATCCATACATGACCACTGGAAAANACAGAAGAACTGTACAAAAAAGATCTTTACTACCAAGATAATCACGATGGTGTGATCACTCACCTAGAGCAAGACATCCTGGAATGTGAAGTCAAGTGAGCCTTAGAAAGCATCACTATGAACAAAGCTAGTGGAGGTGATGGAATTCCAGTTGAGCTATTTCAAATCCTGAAAGATGATGCTGTGAATGTGCTGCACTCAATATGCCAGCAAATTTGGAAAACTCAGCAGTGATAACAGAACTGGAAAAGGTCAATTTTCATTCCAATCCCAAAGAAAGGCAATGCTAAAGAATGCTCAAACTACTGCACAATTGCACTCATCTCACATGCTAGTAAAGTCATGCTCAAAATTCTCCAAGCCAGGCCTAATCTTACCTTTAAGGATTTAACTGGCATTAAGGATTGGTATAGGAAGAAAGAAATGATGAATCAAGAAAACACTTCCCTTGAAGAATTCTCATTAAGTTAGAGGATAGAAATATAAAAAATTAAGTACAATCAGTTCAGTTCAGTCAGTCACATCTGACTCTTTACAACTCCATGGACTGCAGCATGCCAGACTTCCCTGTCCACCACCAACTCCCTTAGCTTGCTCCAACTCATGTCCATCGAGTCCATGATGGCATCCAACCATCTTGTCTTGTGTTGTCCCCTTCTCCTCCTGCCTGCAGTCTTTCCCAGCATCAGGGTCTTTTCCAATCAGTCAGCTCTTTGCATCAAGTGGCCAAAGTATTAAAGCTTCAGTTTCAGCAACAGTCCTTCCAATGAATATTCAGGACTGATTTTCTTTAGGATTAACTGATTTGACCTCGTAACAGTCTAAGGGACTCTCAAGAGTCTTCTCCAGCACCACAGTTCAAAAGCATCAATTCTTCAGTGCTCAGCTTTCTTATGGTCCAACTCTCACATCCATACATGACTATTGGAAAAACCATAGCTTTGACTAGATGGCCCTTTGTTGGTTAAGTAATGTCTCTGCTTTTTAATATGCTGCTAGGTTTGTCATAGCTTCTCTTCCCAGGAGCAAGCATCTTTTAAATTCATGGTTGTAGTCACCATCTGCAGTGATTTGGGAGTGCAAGAAAATGAAGTCTCTCACTGTTTCCATAGTTTCTGTCAGGCGAGTGTATTTTTCTCAGTTCTTGTCTCATCACAATGATTTGGGGCGACGGACATTAAAGCCCTCCGCATGTCACAGCTCTCGGGTCTTGAACAAACTGTGTCTCGGGTCTTGAATAAACCGTGTCATAACTCTTAGACAAATCAGTGTTACAGCTCTATTTTATTTAGGAGAAAGCAGGAGAATCTATCCTGGAAGGGAAGAGTGGAGGAGCATGCCAGCACGCACGCTGCGGTGAGGGGGTCAGAGAGAGGGAGAGAGAGAGAGCGCAGGCCCGCGGTGGAGAGAGAGGGAGAGCACTTGGCTCCTCCTTTTATATGTTTTTTTTTTTCCTCATCCTGGGCCTGCCCTATGCAAATTGGGCTTAGCCAAGAGTGCTGTTTGTTCTTCTTGCAGCCCTCACTCTGGTCCTCGGACCTTTCTTTGACCTTCCTTTGTTCTATTTTCTCGGACTTTTCCCTTCCTTGTCTTTTAGCCACCGCCATTTCGGACTCCTTTTCCCTATTCTATGTTCCTAACATTTCCCCATCTATTTGCCATGAAGTGATGGGAGCAAATACCATGAACAGATGCCACAGCTAAAAATAAATTGAGAACTGGTCAAGAAACTTTGAAGAAGAGGGACATTTGAGCTGGTTGTTAAAGTATGCATTTTGTTGATAAGTATCTGTATGGGGAGGGCTTCCCTAGTGGCTCAGTGGTAACGAATCCGCCTGCCAATGCAGGAGATGTGGATTCATGGGGTTGAGAAGATCCCTAGAGAAGGAAATGGCAACCCACTCCAGTCTTCTTGCCTGGAAAATCCTATGGACACAGGTTCTGGCAGCCTATATAGCCCATGGGGTCACAAAAGAATTGGACATGACTTAGTGAATAGACAATGACAAATCTGTGTGGAAAGAGTCAGTGAAAGATATTCCGGACACAGAGAGCAGAGTTTCAGAGAAGTTTAATACTTTCCCTGAGTTCATGACACTAATACTGGCACAGCTATTTAACTTTTTAAAAATACTATTAAGTAACCTTTAACTAGTATTTGTTTTCAAGACAGTATTACTGAACTTGATCTGCTACATGTAAATACAGCTAAAAAGTTTTTTATTGCAAGGTATTAGATCACAAACTGAATAGAACACAGTGTAATTTGTAAACGCGATATGTCCATTATCTAAAAATATGTGTAGATAGAGTCTCACAGAAGTAGGAGACTTGAAGCTTCTGAAACTAGCTCTCCATGTGCAATACAATCTCCATTTATAACTATCTATTTGTTTCATAAGTTAAGTGCATGGTATTACTACCTGGCATTGATATAATAGAGTTCCAATATAGAAGAAATAATAACTTCAAAAATGAAAGCAACTAAAATATTTTAAAATAAAAAGTACCAATTAGGGAATTTTTTTTTTAATCACAATTTCTTGTTTTGGTACATTTGTAGATAACAAGTTAGAACCAATGTAGGGGATTTTCCAATTTTTCTGGGAGTCATTCTATGTATAAAATGATAAGGAAATGAGTTACTTTCATCCTAAACTCTTCCCCTTTACTCTTTAGAAGGAACAAGCTTGACTTTTATATCATTCTTCAGAGACTAGATCAACCTAGGGCATGGGTACTATCTTTTATCTATTTTGTTTGTAAGTGTAGTCACCACAGGTCTTCAATCAAGAATTGCCCTGCAGGAGGGAACATTTGAGACACTACTGTAGATCAATCCTATCATGCACAGATGAAGGAACTGAGATGTAAAGAGATTAAAGTCACCCAGTGAGTTAATGAATAATGAAAACTTTGAGATTTAGAACAATGGAAAATTATTTAGAATAATCAAAATTTCTAGAACAATTATAAAGGTATGGCAACTGTTGAAAAGTACAGTACAGAAGACTATAGAATGAATGACCCCATAAGTAATTTGTAGTTATAGGGATTACTCAGTAGAAGAAGTTTTCTAGTTGTTCTCAATTTAACCATAGGTTAGAACAAAACAGAACAGGATGAATTTAAATTTGATTGGCGGGGTGAGGGGGGAGATAAATACAAAGAAGAGCATTTGCAAAGTACTGGACAAATTTTATGTATGTCAAGAAGAATCTCTTTATTGAAAGGACTGACCAGTTATTCAACTGGCTATTTGCTAAGCCAGGGACTAGAATCAGCTTTTAAAAGTTTGACTTCTTGCTAGTTCTGAGTTAGCATATGTGTGAGAGTGGGAATGTTGTTCCAAATGTATTTGGTCTGATGCATGCATGTCAGAATTGTAACTTTAGAATTATTTATGTGATAATTTAATGTTTATTTTATTAGTTTGCTAGGCATATAATAAATTAATTGATTATAATAAAATTATTTTTTAAATAGTTTGCTAAACAGCAAGGAGATCAAACCAGTGAATCCTAAAGGAAATCAATCTTGACTATTCACTTGAAGGATTGATGCTGAAGCTCAAATACTTTGGCCACCTGTTGCAAAGAGCAGACTCATTGGAAATGACCCTGATGCTGCTGAAGATTGAGTGCAGGAGGAGAAGTGGGTGACAGAGGACTAGCTGGTTGGATGACATCACCGATTCAATGTACATGAGTCTGAGCAAATTCAGTGAAACAGTCAAGGAAAGGGATGCCTGACATGCTGTAGTGCATGGGGACACAAAGAGTCGGACACAACTTAGCGACTGAACAACAACAAAGGCAACAGAATACCCCAGACTGAGTAGCTTAAACCACAATTTATTTTCTCAGTTTTGGTGGCTACAAGTCCAAGATCAAAGCAGTGGCAGGGTTGGTTTCCTGTGAGGCATCTCTCCTTTCAGATGGCCGCTTTCTCACTGTGTTCTCAAATGGTATTTCCTCTCCGTGTGCACAATCTTGGTGTCTCTCTGTGTATCTTATCTACTTCCCTCTTCTTCTAAGGATACCAGTTAGAATGGTCTCATTTTGACTCATTTAAAAAGCTCTGTATCCAAACATAGTAATATTCTGAGTTACTAGAGGTTATTGCAGCTTCATCTCCTCCTCCTTACAGCTTCAGGGCTTCCCTTGTGGCTCAGCTGGTAAAGAATTCGCCTGTAATACGGGAGACCTGGGTTCCATCCCTGCATTCGGAAGACCCCCTGGAGAAGGGAAAGGCTACCCACTCCAGTATTCTGGCCTGGAGAATTCTATGGACTGTATAGTCCATGGGATCAAAAAGAGCTGGACTAGACGGAGTGAATTTTACGTTCACATTACAGCTTCAACATATAAATTTGAGGGGAACAAACTCTGCCTATTATGTCTGTCTTCCCTTTAGAATGTACGATTCATGAGGCTATGTATTATGTTAATTTTGTTCCTCACTGTATTCCAGAACTTAATGCTGTGCCTGGCATGTTTTAGATGTTCAGTGTTATTTTTGATGAATGAATAAATGAATTGAGAGGTTGAAACAGAAGTTACAAAAAACATTTGAGGAGATGTTTCTATTATTTGGAAATAAAAATGTTAATAAGCTTGCTACTTTTCTTTTTTCTTTTTCTTTTTTTTTTTGCAAATCATGTATGATGTTATAAGCTGTCTAGGATTTTCTTTTCCTGAGAGTTATAAAGAACAGTGTAGATGGCAACATTTCCATGAAAAAAATGAATGAAGGTTATAGAAGATTCAAATTCTTTGCCGAAACAGAAGGAAAAATTGTAGTATTGCTCATTGTGAAAAGCTAAAATATTGTCTATGAGTTGCAGCATTTTTAAAAGACCCTTTTCTCTTTATTTATAGAGGAAGAATATTCTCTGGGAATAGAAAGTGTGTCTTTTCTGCTTTTAAACTATACTGCATAATATTATCATGAAAGTGTTCAGCTAGCTGATAGGCAAGGCAGTCACTTCTAAGGTTAAAAACAGCAGTTTTTATTTACAGCCAAAGCCAAATATGTACTATCTTTTAGATACAAAGGAGATCAAGTATCCCAGAAAAATGCATATGACTTTCATATCAGTAGCTGGACAAAAAACCTTTGGATGAATTGAAAGCATTGTTAAAAATTCTATCATGTCAATGAGTTTTCTTCTGTTAGTAATATTTTTTCTTTGAATATGTCTGACCATCATAAAGATTTAAGTGTTTTACTTTTCTCATCTTTCCTGTAGTTTCATTTTTTTCCCTTCCTTCTTTAATGTGTTTGAACTATGTGCTTTCATCGTTCACTAAAGTAATATAGAAAAGCAATAAGAAACTTTATAGAAACAATAATTTTTCATGGAGTATAGAATTAGAACAACTGGATGTTACACACCAAAGGAAAATCACCTGAAACAACTTATGAGGAGCAATGTTTTATTAAAAAACAACATTTAATTTCTCTAGAGTTCTTTTGATTTTTCAAAGATGTTGGCAATAACTTCTATGTTACTATAGGAAGTACATAATTACAAAGAAAAAAAAAGACTTTTTCTTGTAAAATAAGTTAAAGAGACACTTGGAAACCAACCAATCCATTCTGAAGGAGATCGGCCCTGGGATTTCTTTGGAAGGACTGATGCTAAAGCTGAAACTCCAGTACTTTAGCCACCTCATGCAAAGAGTTGACTCAGTGGAAAAGACTCTGATGCTGGGAGGGATTGGGGGCAGGAGGAGAAGAGGACGACAGAGGATGAGATGGCTGGATGGCATCACTGACTCAATGGACGTGAGTCTGAGTGAACTCCGGGAGTTGGTGATGGACAGGGAGGCCTGGCGTGCTGTGATTCATGGGGTCACAAAGAGTCGGACACGACTGAGCGACTGAACTGAACTGAAGACCATAACAAGTAAGATATGATATGATGAATTTTTAATAAAGTCATAAAATATTGTTATAATAAAATAGTATTTCTGCTGTCCCATTTTAGATGCTATTCATAAAATAACTGAAAAAATTAGCTTTTGTTGGTGAGTGATATCCTCAATGGCCAATGGGGTGATGTTCAACAAAATTATAAATGTGTTTATCATATGACCAATTTCACTTTGGAGAATTTGCGTTCATATATGTTTGTACATGTGTGAAAAAACTTACATGTAAGATTATTTATTACAGTATTACATGGTGTACCAAAAGATCAAAAATAACCTAGATGCCTATCAGTAGAGGACTGGTTAAATAAATCATGGTACATTCATATAACAGAATTATATGCCTCTGTTTTAAAAATGGCAATGTAGTCAAATGATGAAACACAGAACAAGCTTTAAAGAAATTATGATAACAGCAAATTAAAACATATTAAATATATAAAATCATGAGTTCAAAATGACAAAAATGTGCCTCCATGAGTCACTGTTATAGGATACTGGGACATTAATTCATTACCCGAAGAAGTGATAAATATCCTATCTTTCCTATAGGTATTTCACAGTACCCCCAAAAGCTGGCGAATAAAGGTTTGTTATCAAAGAATTACAGCAAATTAAAGCAAGAGGGATGATAGAATTATACAAGCATAATTTTGCAATTCCTTTTGAAAAATGAATCTAGGCAACAATCATCAGTGGCTGCATCATCAGGGGATCAGTGAAGGAGAACTTTGTACTAAATAAACCAGGTTGATGCCACCTAGACCCACTGATTAATCACTGCAAGTGAAGTACCCCATGCTACGTGCATCCTGCTGAGATGCATCAGGAAGAAGATAGGCTCACTTATGAAAGATGCTTGTAAGTAATTTTACCTGAATTTAATAAAGTGCCTGACTCCAATAAACCCTCTAGTTCTGACTGTCCTATTATAGGAAGTATAGTGGGAAGAGGACCATGTTAAATAGTAGGAGGATACAGTCAATTAAATCTGAATGTGAGAACTTCTACATGACAAATGATCCTTAGGTTAAAAAAATCCAGGCCAGGGAGAGAAAAGAGAAAGAGAAATGTTATAGATTGAAAAAGGCTTTAATAGACACATCAACCAAAAGCAATATATAGACTTGCCTGAATAGTAATTCAAATAAACCAATTGTACAAAAGTAATTTTGAGCAAAGTTGAGGAGTGACTTGAACATGATCTGAGTTTTAGATTATATAAATGAATTGTTAATTTAACTGAGTGTGATAGTGGCAATGTGTTTATGCAAATAAGTAAATTGTGTTTTTAGCTATTAGAAATACTATCAACCCTTGAATAATGTGGGAATTAAGGGTGCTGACTCTTTGTGCTACCAGAAACATGTATATAACTTTCAGTTGACCCTCCTTATACAAGAGTTCTCTGTATCTGAGGTGCCCCATCCCATGGACTCAACTAACCTTGGGTCCTCTAGTACTGTTGTTCAGTTGCTAAGTCATGTCCAACTCTTTGTGACCCCATGGACTGCAGCACACCAGGATTCCCTGTCCTTCACCATCTCCAGGAGTTTGCTCAAACTCATGTATCTTAAAAAAGAAAAGTCCAGTTGAATTGAACTTTCACAGTTCAAATCCATATTTTCCAATGGTCAGCTGTACAAAACATTCATTGATGAGATATCTGAGATTTGTTTTAAAATAACCAAGAAAAAATAAAAATAGGAAACAGATGAAGCATGAGTAGCAGAATATTGATAATTGTTTCGGGAATCATACTATTCTTTCTACCTTTATTTGTTTCAACAGTTTCCATAATAAAAACTGAAAATAGAAGCAAAAACCTCTTTATGTATGCATATGGAAAAATTACCAAAATACGATGAAGTCGGGAGATACCTAGTTGGAAAATATTTTGTATGCTATGCTACCATTTGTATACAAGAAGAGGAAAGAGAAATAAAAATGTAGATTCATATTCTTGTAGTGATATATAGTGAAGCTATGGAAAGTCACATAAAAAACTAATACTAGAAGTGGTTAGCTACAGAAGAGGACAGGGTAATAAACTTAAACATAGTATTAATTTTACTTACATCACACAAATTAGTAAAAGTAAAGAATGTGTTGTTAATATATGCAACTGTGAAAACTGAAAACTAAATATAATCATCAACATGAAATTAAAGAACATAATTACATCCTTTGTAAATTCCAGTATTTTAACTATATTCATATAAAATCTATTCAAATATTAGGAAAGGTATGGAGAATGGCAATTTGGAGTTATATTCTTCATGTTTTTCTCAATCATTTTGTATCTATTAATTAAGAACAGGATACTGTACTTAAATGTCTCTGTTGCCTGAGTTTAGTAGAATTTCCTTTTGCCAAGTATAGAATTTTATAAAATTCTGAAATGATTATTTAGTCATCATAATAACAGTTTTTAAAACTATAAATAAAAATATTTTTAAGAGATAACTTCTCTTTTTAGCAGACATTGTTACAACTCCCTATTACCAATATTTATTTCTCATTCATTCAGCAGAGTTGAATGAGTGTACTTTAAACTCACTCAAGGGCTTCCCTGGTAGCTCAGAGGTTAAAGCATCTGCCTGCAATGCGGGAGACATGGGTTCGATCCCTGGGTTGAGAAGATCCCCTGGAGTAAGAAATGGCAACCCACTCCAGTGTTCTTGCCTGGAGAATCCCATGGATGGAGGAACCTGGAGGGCTACAGTCCACGGAGTCTCAAAGAGTCGAAGACGACTGAGCGACTTCACTGTCACTTTCACTTTAACTGATTATAATACAAGTAGAGAGAAATCCAATGAGAGTTGAGTAGTCTGGTTTCCTTCTCATGATTATTAAATTTGCATCACAATCTCCACATAATAATGTACATTTAAGGCCCTTTGTCTTTCTAGATTTAAACTTTCCTGTCATTGTCCTGACAGAACCAAACAGTATGTTCCTTCTCTATGTCTCCTCATCTCTGTCAATCCTTATCTTCTAAGACTTGCTGGTCTTCTCCAGTGGTGCTTAAAGCTACAGCTGGCTGCTTTCTTACTGGAATTGTAAGTGACTTCTTTTTTTGAATGCATGTCCTTTAAACCATTTTTATTTTAGAGATCCAGACTATGGGGATCATATCCAACACATTCTTTCAAGCTTTTGAAATGCAACTGCCCATAACCTGGCCTGTCAGACTGGCTCTCCTAGGTTTCTTCATCATCACCAACTCTTAAATGGCTAACTCCAATCCTCCAACCTCCTATTATTTCCAGTTCATCAACTGACTCGTCCATGATGGTAAAAGTAGGACAATGGTAGTAAAACTTCTTGTCACTTGCTTTTTCTTTTCAGTGGAAAAATCGACATTAAGTCCTCAGTTAAATTGAAAAATTTATCTGCTAACCTGCTTTCACACTGAATCATCCAGAAAATGTCTATCAAGCTAAAACGTCCACCATTACCTTATCTTATCTCTGATTTAGTTTGGTCATCTCTAATTTGACCTTGCCAGTTACTTTCTCTTTGCCTTTATTTTCACCAGAGGTTTTCAGTATATTTCTTTTCCCAAGTACATGAATTTTCATGCAAATATATGACGTGAAATGCTGCTCATTGTTCTTCTCTAAGCTCTCCCCCCAAATATATTATCCTAATGCTTCCAGGATTTTGAAATAAGATTTTCAACATAAAATGCATTTTAAGGAAAAACTAGTTCTAGAAAAAGAAATAAGGACCCTCAACTTGATCATCTTTCCTTTCTACTGCAGACTTCAGTGAGCATAAGAATGAGCTGGGGACCTTGTTAAAATGCAGATTTTGATTCAGTACGTCTGGGAGGGGCTGAGATTCTCCATTTCTAACAAACTCCCTCAGTTCAGTTCAGTTCAGTCACTCAAATGTGTCCAACTCTTTGCCATCCCATGGACTGCAGCAGCGTGCCAGGCCTCCCTGTCTATCACCAACTCCCAGAGCCTACTTAAACTCATGTCCATCATGTTAGTGATGCCATCCAACCATCTCATCTTCTATCGTCCACTTCTCCTCCTGCCTTCAATCTTTCCCAGCATCAGAATCTTTTCCAGTGAGTTGGTACATCACATCAGGTGGCCAAAGTACTGGAGTTTCAGCTTTAGCATCAATCCATCCAATGAATATTCAGGACTGATTTTCGTTAAGACTGACTGGTTGGATCACCTTGCAGTCTGAGGGACTCTCAAGAGTCTCTGCCAATACCACAGTTCAAAAGCATCAATTCTTTGGCACTCAGCTTTCTTTATAATCCAACTCTCACATCTATACATGACTACTGGAAAAACCATAGCTTTGACTAGACAGACCTTTGTCAGTAAAGTAATATCTCTGCTTTTTAATATGCTATCTAGGTTGGTCATAGCTTTTCTTCCAAGGAGTAAGCATCTTTTAATCTCATGGCTGTAGTCACCATCTGCAGTGATTTTGGAGCCCCCAAAAATAAAGTCTGTCACTGTTTCCATTGTTTCCCCATCTAGGCCATGAAGTGATGGGACCAGATGCCATAATCTTCGTTTTTTTTAATGTTGAGTTTTAAGCCAGATTTTTTGCTCTCCTCTTTCACACTCATCAGGAGGCTCTTTAGTTCTTCACTTTCTACCAAAAAGGTGGTGTCATCTGCATATCTGAGGTTATTGATATTTCTCCCAGGAATCTTGATTCCAGCTTGGATCTCTCTTTGTGTAGCAAAGCTTTTCCTCATAATAAAGTGTATACTAATACACTAATTATATTGGGATCCCTAAATTAATATAAAGACTATACATGTGAAAATATAGATGAATATGCTATAGCACTATTATTATATTTGTTAAAGACAAATTTATCTGCCATTTTAGTTCACACTTCTAATGTGAAACTATTAGTATTTAGTCAATAGATCAAAAAAGTCACTTATTACAAGAAACCCCAGAAATAATATCTATCGATCTTAAATATTTTATGGTAGCTTTAAACTTATGAATATACATTCAGACACAATATTTCCACATAATTCCAAAATTTTTCTTTTGAGTGAATTAGTTGATTAGAGTATTCCTTTCTCTTTCTTGCGTTCCACATCCTAAGATATTAAATATAGAGTATCACTTTCTTTAAAAGGGTATAAGAACTTAACATTTATGAAATAAATTGAATGAAAATCAGTTTAGAATTCAACATTTAAGCATTTTCATCATTGTCTTGCTCTTAATTAACCCAGCAGTAACAATTTTTGCTTGTTGTCAATTTGGTAATTATCTGTTGAGATTTAACAGAAACAATAACTCTTTCACCCTCTTTTTTTTTTAATTTGATTACCACTTCTTGTCCACTGCTAATCCAGTCATTCTTCTTATTTTAGAGAAGAAACAGGCTAATCCACATTACAAAAAATATGAGGGACAGGCAAGGATCACCAGGCCTCTGAGGAAAACGTCTAAAATAAAATAAACAAAACAACATCTAAACAGAGAATAAACAGATTTTTCAGAGTATGTGAAAATAGCAAACTAGATTGGTACATATAAAATGATCTAAATATAACACTGAAAAAATAAAGAATGTATTGTTTCTGTAAATAAAATACTTAATTCTGAAAAAGGAAAGGTCATGGAAAAATAGCACCTTGAAATCTGAAATCTGACTGTATGTGTTATAAATTTGTAAAAGCACTGGAGGATAGAATGTGATGAAATTTTTGAAAGCAAAGAACAAAGAGGTGAAAATATGAAAGGAAAAATGAAAAAGAACAATTAAATACATATCAGAATAATAGAAAGAAGGTCAAAAACTAAAGAGGAAGCAAGAAGAAGAATGTGATAAAAGTTAATTTCCCAGAGCCAAAAGGAGGAAATATCTTCAGAATAAAAGGACCCATAAAATGTTAACAGGAATGAGTGATGTAACCATAACAAGAGCTAGTTTTCTTAGGCTGTTTATTGTGTGTGATTTTCTGTGCCAAATATTTATTCCTCTTTTACAGAAAAATGAGGCTGTAGAAATTAAATTATTTGCTCACTGTTACATGACTAGCGCCTAATGGATGCAGATGTCACTCTAAACCTCCTACTCTTCAACACTACAGAAATAGAACATATTTTATGCCTCCTAATCTCACCTACTGGGTAGATTGTCCAATCAACCGTAATTTTGCACATTCACCAGTTTTCTTAGAAGACTAAAATATTCATGCTGGTTTAAGCACAGCATGACTGGTTTCTTTTTCTGTGAAAATGAGTTCTTTCACTGGACCATCTCTAGTCCACATATAAGTTGGTCATAAACAGTCTACCAGACATTACCACATAAATTCAATATAAATTCAAAATGTTTTTTTTCTTTTGGTTGATGTTGATGACAATTTGGAGTTTATTAGACATAGTGTTGACCTCCCTGGTGGCTCAGACTGTCAAGAATCTGCCTGCCAAGCAGGAGACCTTGGTTTCATCCCTGAATTGGAAAAATCCCTTGGAGGAGGACATGGCACCCCACCCCAGTATTCTTGCAGGAGAATCCCATAGACAGAGGAGCCTGACAGGCTACAGTTCACAGGGTCGCAAAGAGTCAGATATAACTGAGCGACTACACACCACAGCACAAGCACAGTGCTGGGCTTCTCGGGTGGCAGTAGTTATAAAGAACCTGACTGCCAGTGCAGCAGACATAAGGGACACAGGTTCGATCCCTGGTTTGGGTAGATCCTCTGGAGGAGGGCACGGCAACCCACTCTGGTGTTCTTGCCTGGAGAATCCCATTAACAGAGGAGTATGTCAGGCTATAGTCCATAGGGTCGCAAAGAGTTGGACACGACTGAAGACGCTTAGTGCACACTTACAAGCATAGTGTTAAAATCTTTGCAGAATTGTTAAAAGTCCATATTATTGCTACTCAGTTAATACAAACCAGTAAAGAATGCCATTTCCCTTACTTTGAGCTATCTTTAATATTCTAGAGTCAATCCTCTTTGTATCATAACAATAAAAGTTATATCTAAATAGTGCTTACCATTCGAGACACCTCACAGTACTCAGTCTTACTGCTCGCTAACATCCTTCAGTTTCTCATTATCTCACTGGCAAGAAGTCAGTTCAAAGTAGTAATAACCAGCCAACTCTGAGGTCCTTGTAGAAATCATTGACCCCATATTTCTCAAACTCCTGAATCTTTTTTTCTACTAATCAGAAAAATATTTTTAATTGAAGCATAGTTGATTTATAATACTATATTAATTTCAGGTGTACAACATAGTGATTCAATGTTCTTGTATACTATACTCCATGTAAAGTTATTATAAGATATTGTCTATATTTCCTGTGTTGCACAACATATCCTTGTAGCTTATTTATTTTATACATAGTAGTTTGTGCCTCTTAATCCTCTGCCCCTATCTTGCCCCTTCCCATGCGCCTTTCCCCACTGCCTAACTCTGTCTTTTTCTCTGTATTTCTGAGTCTGTTTCTGTTTTGGTATATTCATTCATTTCTTTTATTTTTTTTAACCCACATGTAAGTGATAACATATATTATTTGTCTTTCTCTGAATTATTTCAGTAGGCATAATACTCTCTAGGTCCACCCATGTTTTGCAAATGGAAGAATTTCATTCTTTTTTTATGGTTTAGTAATATTCTGTTGTGTATATATATATACACACCACTTGTTTATTCATCTGCTGATAGACACTTAGATTGCTTCCATATTGTGGCTTTCATAAAGAATGCTTTATGAACATTTAGGTGCATGTATTTTTGAATCAGTGTTTTATTTCTTTGAATATATACCCAGGAGTGGAATTGCTAGATCATATAGTGATTCTGCAGAGAAGGCAATGGCACCCACTCCAGTACTCTTGCCTGGAAAATCCCATGGATGGAGGAGCCTGGTGGGCTGCAATCCATGGGGTCGCTAAGAGTCGGGTATGACTGAGTGACTTCACTTTCACTTTTCACTTTGATGCATTGGAGAAGGAAATGGCAACCCACTCCAGTGTTCTTGCCTGGAGAACTCCAGAGACGAGGTAGCGTGGTGGGCTGCTGTCTATGGGGTTACACAGAGTCGGATACGACTGAAGCAACTTAGCAGCAACAGCAGCAGCATAGTGATTCTGAAACTGTTTCCACAGTTTCCCCATCTATTTCCCATGAAGTGATGGGGCCAGATGCCATGATCTTCGTTTTCTGAATGTTGAGCTTTAAGCCAACTTTTTCACTCTCCACTTTTACTTTCATCAAGGAGGTTTTTTAGTTCCTCTTCGCTTTCTCTCATAAGGATGGTGTCATCTACATATCTGAGGTTATTGATATTTCTCCCGGCAGTCTTAATTCCAGCTTGTGCTTCTTCCAGCCCAGTGTTTCTCATGATGTACTCTGCGTTAAGTTAAATAAGCAGGGTGACAACATACAGCCTTGACATACTCCTTTTCCTATTTGGAACCAGTCTGTTGTTCCATGTCCGGTTCAAACTGTTGCTTCCTAACCTGCATATAGGTTTCTCAAGAGGCAGGTCAGGTAGTCTGGTATTCCCATCTCTTTCAGAATTTTCCAGAGTTTATTGTGATCCACACAGTCAAAGGCTTTGGCATAGTCAATAAAGCAGAAATAGATGTTTTTCTGGAACT
>SJYV01006757.1:333034-358293 GCA_006410875.1 Neotragus pygmaeus
AACTGTGGTGTTGGAGAAGACTCTTGAGAGTCCCTTGGACTGCAAGGAGATCCAACCAGTCCATTCTAAAGGAGATCAGCCCTTGGTGTTCTTTGGAAGGAATGATGCTAAAGCTGAAACTCCAGTACTTTGGCTACCTCATGCGAAGAGCTGACTCATTGGAAAAGACTCTGATGCTGGGAGGGATTGGGGGCAGGAGGAAGAGGGGACAACAGAGGATGAGATGGCTGGATGGCATCACTGACTTGATGGATGTGAATCTGAGTGAACTCCAGGAGTGGTGATGGATAGTGAGGCCTGGCATGCTGCGATTCATGGGGTCGCAAAGAGTCGGACACGACTAAGCGACTGAACTGAACCGAA
The DNA here is from genome assembly GCA_006410875.1 of Neotragus pygmaeus. Taxonomy (NCBI): domain Eukaryota; kingdom Metazoa; phylum Chordata; class Mammalia; order Artiodactyla; family Bovidae; genus Neotragus; species Neotragus pygmaeus. The sequence goes on from SJYV01006757.1 coordinate 333,398, forward strand.
CTGATGGTGATTCTGATTTTAGTATTTTGGGGAACCTCCATGTATTTTCCACAGTGGCTGCGCCAATTAGTATTCTCACTAGCATTGTACTAGGGTTCCCTTTTTTCCACAACCTTACCAAAATGTGTTATTTGTAGACTTTTTGATGACAGCCATGAGCGATTGACACTATACTACTTTTCTGACAGCTGTGAGGTGATAGCTCCTTGTGGTTTGGATTTCCATTTCTCTAGTAGTTAACAGTATTGAGCATCTTTTAACATTTCTGTTGGCTATCTGTATGTCTCCTCTGAGAAAATGTCTGTTAAGGTTTTACGCCCATTTTTTAATCAAGTTGTTTGTTTCTTAGATCTTGACGTGTATAAACTGTTTGTATATTTGAATGTTAGCCCATTATTGGTCATGTCATTTGAAATATAAATGTCTCAATCTTTGCACCTTCATGAGGCTTCCCCTGTACCAGGACATTTTCCCAGGTTACCTCCAGTAAAATCTTCAGCAGTTAGGCCACCACTTCTGTGCAGGGCTGTCTATACCCAGATACCATGCAAGATAGTATCCTCCTTGCTCACCAGGCAACAAGTGAACCAGTCACAAAACCCCATGTTCTTTTGACCACTCTTGGTACCAACCGTGTTATTTCAGGTTTCCCAAGAGACAGGGGATTTCTATATGGAGCTTATGGTAAATAATCTGCTTGCCAATGCTGGAGACGTGGGTTCAATCCCTGGGTCCAGATGATTCCCTACAAGAGGAGGAAATGGCACCCCATGCTGGAAGAATCCCATGGACAGCGGAGCCTGGCAGGCTACAGTCCATGGGGTCACAAAGAGTCAGACATGACTGAGTATCTGAGCATAAGAAGCAGTCTCCAAACCTAGATTAGTCATGAGAGATGGAGGGTGGGGGAAGGGAACATATATGAAAGATAAAAAGGAAGAAGAAATAGAGAGAAAAACTAATTAGTCCCTAGAGACCTGACCTGAAAAAATAAATAAATAAGAGGGGAGAGGTAGGAGGACTTGGAAGGAAAATTCTCAGACTTTAGCACAAAAGAATGCTTTATCAGGCATAGAGGAATGGAACCAAAGGCATCCATTAGACGAGTCCCCCATCCCACAGAAACGGCCTGCACAAGTACCCCACAGCTCTCAGTTTTAGGTCCAAAAGCCAAAACAAGTATAGCTTCTACCTTAATAAAGTACTGAGTCCAGCTGGGGCTGTCAGTCAACTGTGCTCCACAGGAGGAGACCTGAGTGGTACATTTTCTTGGCCAGCAGAGACTTGAAGTACCATTCTCCCACCACTTGCTGACATTTACTGTTAATTCAAATTTAGCTTCTGTTTATTTCCACTGAGAAAACGTCCCTCTCTTCTTCCCTTCCCTTTCTCCATGTCCTTATAACATGCAAAACTTTAATCCATTCCCCAGATCCCAGTGTATACNGTACCATTCTCCCACCACTTGCTGACATTTACTGTTAATTCAAATTTAGCTTCTGTTTATTTCCACTGAGAAAACGTCCCTCTCTTCTTCCCTTCCCTTTCTCCATGTCCTTATAACATGCAAAACTTTAATCCATTCCCCAGATCCCAGTGTATACCAAATGTCTGCTTGCTTTGATCTTTCATATGAGCACCTGGAAGGTAGGAACTTTTTTCTTTTTTAATTTTTGACTTTTTAGGGCCTCATAGAGTTCTTAGGATGTGGCAAATTCTGAGTGAGTGTTTGCTGAGTGAATAAGTGCATGCACAAGAGACCAAAGGAGCTCTCTTCTGGTTAGATGTTCAGAAACTGATATACAACAGTGATTAAAAGTAAGTGCCAAGTCAAGCCTACAATCTCTCTGTAAATAGTGAAATATTTGCAACTGCCTGGAATGGTTTGGAGACTTAAACTTTGAAGTGATTTAAGAAGTAAATGACTCAAGGTGCCATTCAGTCCCTGCTGTTATCAAAATCTGAGTGTCAGCTTATTTTTTTTTTAAGTTGTGCTTTAAACTAACAGCAAGATGTGCATTCTGATTACAAGCAATAATGATCACAGTAATAATACCATGAATGAGAAACGTTAGCAGGTGAAATAAGTCACCACGAAAAGGTAAGGAAATAGATAATGTTACTAAAAAGGACGAGAATTTAAGAGAAATATAAATGTAAAGGGACTGACTTCTTTGCTACAAATCTAATCTCTAGGGCAGTGTGATTGTCAAGAATTTTGTCTTCATTAAAGAAAAAAATTCAAAGTGAAAAAGAACAAGGCATAAAAACCAAATGTCAGACATGCCCAATTAGCCAGNAGGGACTGACTTCTTTGCTACAAATCTAATCTCTAGGGCAGTGTGATTGTCAAGAATTTTGTCTTCATTAAAGAAAAAAATTCAAAGTGAAAAAGAACAAGGCATAAAAACCAAATGTCAGACATGCCCAATTAGCCAGCCAGGGTTAAGACCTACAGTCTTGAATTTAAGCTCAGACTTTCAGTGTTTTCATTCATTTTTTTTTTTTAGCAATATGGTCAGAAGATTTCCCATTGATTAAATAAAATTTAATTTTAAAATGATTTCCATAACCTTGAATTTTTATTAAGACATTTGGCCAAAATATCAGGAAATGAATTATATACTTCAGGGATTATAAATTCCTAAAGTTATTAAAAAGTAAATTGAAGTCACTCAGTCGTGTCCGACTCTTTGCGATCCCACAGACTGTAGCCAACAGGCTCCTCCGTCCATGTGATTTTCCAGGCAAGAATACTGGAGTGGCTTGCTATTTCCTTTTCCAGGGGATCGTCCTGACCCAGGGATCGAACCCGGGTCTCCCGCATTGCAGGCAGATGCTTTACCTTCTGACACACCTGGGAAGCCCTAAAATTATTACACTTTCTCCAGTAAGAAAAATATCACATTCTTTAATATATTGAAACAGGTACATTTTATAGCAATTATTTGTGTTGCCACTCTAAGTGCTTCTGTTTGTAGCAAGATGACTTTTTTAAAGCATATATTTTAATATTCTAGTTTTCAATATACTTGTGTTGTGGTTCACAATTACATTATTTAATTTCAGGGATAGATATCAATGTCACACATTCTTTCAGACATAATGAAGGCCACTGATTAACTTTTAAAAGAAAGTATACTAATTAACTTGTCTTCATCTGTATTAAAGCATTTGCTTCCATTTTCTTGGAGCCAAATTAAAAATCGAGTCACAATCAGGCTGAAGGAATGTGTGGATGATCCAAAAAATTGATAATAAGAACATCACTGTTATCTATCTGGAACTTTCAGGTTAAAATTTGTTAACAGATATTTTAGTTACTTAAATAGTAGCTTAAAAGTTTGTGTAATATTAAACAATATTCAAATAATGATGAAATATAAATAATGACCAATTCTGATTTTAAAAGTATATTCTAAATCTATCTCCTTGTACCATCAACAGAGACCATAGATTATTATTTAACCTTTTAAAAATGAACTTATGTGCATGTATATGTGTAGAGCATATTACATACAGTATTATGCATACAACATATTATATATAATATACAACACCATGTATTACATGTGTGTGAAGTCACTCAGTGATATGTTCTAACTGGAAATTTCATTTTTATTATGTTTTTTGAGAGTAGAAATCAAGTCTACTCTAAAATGTATAGCTCCAAGTGTCTCATACTGAATGAAACTGTTAATTCATTGGCTGATGCTTTTTTTAAAAAAAATTATTGAAGTATATTTTACATACAATTTTGTGTTAGTTTCAGGAGTACAGCAAAATGAATCAGTTATACATACACATATCCACTATTTTTTAGAACCTTTTCTCATATAAGCCATTACAGTGTATTGAGTAATGCTCCCTGTGCTATACTATTAGGTCACTATTAGGCATCTGGTCCCATCACTTCATGGCAAATAGATGGGGAAACAATGGAATCAGTGACAGACTTTATCTTGGGGGGCTCCAAAATCACTGCAGATGGTGACTGCAGCCATGAAATTAAAAGACGCTTGCTCCTTGGAAGAAAAGTTATGACCAACCTAGACAGTATATTAAAAAGCAGAGACATTACTTTGCCAACAAAAGTCCATGGAGACAAAGCTCTGATTTTTCCAGTAGTCGTATGGGTGTGAGAGTTGGACTATAAAGAAAGCTGAGCGCCGAAGAATTGATGTTTTTGAACTGTGGTGTTGGAGAAGACTCTTGAGAGTCCCTTGGACTGCAAGGAGAACTAACCAGTCAATCCAAAAGGTAACCAGTCCTGAATATTCATTGGAAGGACTGTTGCTGAAGCTGTAACTCCAACAGTTTTGTCACCTAATGTGAAGAAGTGACTCATTGGAATAGACCCTGATGCTGGGAAAGATTGAAGGCGGGAGGAGAAGGGGACGACAGAGGATGAGATGGTTGGATGGCATCACCAACATCAATGGACATGAGATTGAGTAAACTCTGGAAGTTGATGATGGACAGGGAGTCCTGGCATGCTGTAGTCCATGGGGTGGCAAAGAGTCAGACACGACTAAGCAACTGAACTGAACTGATTTGATATATAGTAGTGTGTATATGTCAATCCCAATTTCCAAGTTTATCCCATCCCTTCTAACCTCCTAGTAACCATAAGGTTATTTTCTACATCTGTGACCCTATTTCTGTTTTGGAGATAAGTTAATTTGTACCCTGTCTGGATACCACATATAAGCAATATTATATGTTTGTCTTTCTTTCTCTGTCTGACTTTACTCAGTAAGACTACATACAGGCCCATCCTTGTTGCTGCATATGCCATTATTTCCTAGTTTTCATGGCTGATTAATATCACATGTATGTATGTACCTCATCTTTATCCATTCCTCTGTTGATGGACAGACTGCATTCATATCCTGGCTATTGTAAATACTGTTGCAGTGTACACTGGGATGCATGTATCTTTTCAAATTATGATTTTTTTCCAGATATATTTTTCCAGGGCTTCTCTGGTAGCTCAACTGATAAAGAATCCACCTGCAATGCAGGAGAACCCAGTTTGATTCCTGGGTTTGGAAGATCCCCTGGACTAGGGGTATGCTACCCACTCCAGTATTCTTGGGCTTCCCTTGTGGCTCAGCTGGTAAAGAATATCCCTGCAATGCAGGAGACCTGGGTTTGAGCCCTGGGTTGGGAAGATCCCCTGGAGAATGGAACAGCTACCCACTCCAGTATTCTGGCCCGGAGATTTTCATGGACTCTACAGTCCATGGGGTTGCAAAGAGTTGGACACTACTGAGTGACTTTCACTTTCTAGCTGTATGCTCAGCAGGGGGAATGCTGGATCATATGGCAGCTCTATTTTTAGTTTTCTCAGGAACCTCCATACTGTTCTCCATAGTGACTGTACAATGTACATTCTCACCAACACTGTGGGAGGATTCCCTTTTCTCTACACCCTCTCCAGCATGTACTCTTTATAGATTTTTTTGATCATGGCCATTATATTCAGTGTTGAGTGATACTTCATTGTAGTCTTGATTTACATTTCTCTAAAAATTAATGATGTTGAGAATCGTTTCATGTGCTTTTTAGCCAGGCTGTTGTTTTTTTTTTCAGTCTCTTTCTGACTGCCTCAATTGATGAGATATTTTTCAATGGCAAATGGCTTCCTTTCCTGTTTTGCAGCTATTTATTTTATCATTGTGTGGTATATTTCATGTGACCAGAAACTCATCAAAAGACTAAGCAACATTTACTGTTTTTATTTCATAAGTTACTTTTATTAAAATCCTACTTACTTCAAAATATAATGTACTTATTAATTGTCAAATAGAAACAACTTGCTATTCTAGTGGTCTTCCAAATCTATTTCTTGGATTCTTCAGTTGACAGCAGTGGTCCAGAGACCTGATTCTCACCCCTAGCTATGTTGGAATCACTTGGGAGGAGTATTATTTTTAATTGTCTGTGATGAGGTCTAATCTGCATGCTTTTAAAACTTTCTAGGTAATTCTCACATATAATATTTTGGCATCTATCATTCTACAGGAGCCATGGTTTCAGATGAGTTTTAGAATAATTAAACATAAGATTTTGTTTGAAAAAATGCTCTTATCGTAAAAAAAAAAATTGAATCCTATGCTTCATTGCTCTATTTGAAATGTAGTTCCTTTGTCAGTAACTTGCATAATTTTTTCAAGAATATGTTTTATGATGATATAACTACCTGCTTATTATATTCTGATATTTCTGCTTCTAAATGATATTTTAATTATATTGCTATAATTAAAAATTATTAATAATGTTAAATTTTATTAAAGCTTTTACTTTTGGAATACCACTTTCAGGCTCAATTTTCCCCTTTCTGTGGATGGTTTCTAAAATTCACTGGGAGTTTTTATTTTTAAAAATTGCCAATTAAAAAAGAGTTAATTAATGAATAAATCTGTAAAAATAGTGTCAAGTTTCTTAATTATTATTAGATATATTTTCTATATATCATCATATTGTCTTTTTTTGAAAGTTATCATCCTTACAAAAGGGAAGATCCAAAATATACAATTAAAAATAAAATATTAACTTATTCACATCTAATGTATTTATGACCACTATAGTAGTTTGCAATGCTTGAAGAACTTTTCATAGCAGTTCTAAACTTCTGTAGTCAATATTTAATACAGCCCTTTAATTTTTCTCTTATAACGTTTTCAAATGTTAAGGTAAAGGTTTTTTTTAATTTAAATTTATTTATTTTAATTGGAGGCTAATTGCAATATTGTATTTGTTCTGCTACATATCAACATGAATCCGCCACGGGTGTACACGTGTTCCCCATCCTGAACCCCCCTCCCACCTCCCTCCTCATACCATTCCTTCAATACAGTATACTAACGCATATATATGGAATTTAGAGTGTAGAGTTTTCTTACAGATAATAGAATAGTAATATATGGAATTATGAGGGTTAGCAGTACTCTGTTTTCCTAAGACAGCATCAAATTTTTCCAAGTAACAACATCATAAAATATTTAAATACAGGTACACTTGAGAGTAACGTTTTCAATGTATGTAAAAGATAGATATGGTTTATTTCAATATCACCTTATATTTATTAGGTACATGTTGCTGGTTATTATTCTAATTGTTAATTCATTTCATTTCCCTACAACATACTGATCACACAATACCATGTGTTCATTCTTATGAGTCAGAAAACTGAGTTCTGAAAATGTTAGAATAAAGAGTATCGTGCAGCTGCTGCTGCTGCTGCTGCTAAGTCACTTCAGTCGTGTCCGACTCTGTGTGACCCGATAGATGGCAGCCCACCAGGCTCCCCCATCCCTGGGATTCTCAAGGCAAGAACACTGGAGTGGGTTGCCATTTCCTTCTCCAATGCATGAAAGTGAAAAGTGAAAGTGAAGTCATTCAGTCGTGTCTGACTCTTAGCGACCCCATGGACTGCAGCCTACCAGGCTCCTCCGTCCATGGGATTTTCCAGACAAGAGTACTGGAGTGGGGTGCCATTGCCTTCTCTGATCATGCAGCTAGTCATTAACAAAGCTGAAGTTTGAACCAACATGTTTTGACTTTTCACAATCCTATAAACCGAGGATCACAGATAATCCTCTAAAAGTAAGTATACATGTATTAGTTGCTCAGTCATGTACAACTCTTTGTGAGCTCATGGATGGTAGCTCACCAGACTCCTCTGTCCATGGAATTCTCAAGGCAAGAATACTAAAGTGGGTAGCCATTCACTTCTCCAGGGGATCTTCCTGACTCAGGGATGGAAGCCAGGTTTCCTGCATTGCAGGTGAATTCTTTACCATCTGAGCCACAGGAAACCATAAATACATAAATATTTTATTAAATGTACTTCTATAATCATAATTAGCATTGTAATTATTTTATTGTAATTAAAATCTATGTAATGTAGATTTATTTAAACTATAAACTTCTTTTAAATCACAAATGTCCAACAATATGGAAATTATTGATTTAAATTTTGGCTTCTCAGGTGGCTCAGTGGTAAAGAATCTGCCTGCCAAAGCAAGATCCTTGGCCTGGGTAGGTCCCCTGGAGTAGGAAATGGCAACCACTCCATATTCTTGCCTGGAGAACCCACAGACAGAGGAGCCTGGTGATCATGGGATCATGACGAGTCAGACATGACTGAGCACAAACAATCAATATTTATTATAAAATGCCGGACATTTTATGAAGTGCCAAATCCACCTGCAATACAGGAGATGCAGGAGACATGAGTTCAATCTTTGGGTTGGGAAGATCCCCTGGAGGAGGGCATGGCAACCCACTCCAGTATTCTTGGTTGGAGAATCCCATGGACAGAGGAGCCTGGCAGGTTACAGTCCATAGTCACAAAAAGTTGGACACTACTGAAGTGACTGAGCATGTACACACTTAGTTGCAATATCTTTATTTCTCACAATAACATATGACCTACTAACCACAATTGAAGATGAAAAATATAAAACTTTAAGATGATATGCATCACATAACTAGTAAAATGTAAAAGTGGCATTGGAAAATTTATAGAGATTATTATAAAAAAGAATCAGGAAACACAATTATACTCTAAAAATATAATACTTCCCAGATGGCACAGTGGTAAAGAATCTGCCTTCCAATATAGGAGACACAAGAGACATGGGTTTGATCCCTGGGTTGGGAAGATCCCTGAAGAAAGAAATGGCAACCCACTCCAGTATTCTTGCCTAGAAAATTTCTTGGACAGAGAGGCCTCGTGGGCTCTAGTGCATGGGATTGCAAAGAGTCGGAAATGACTGAGCACACACACACAAAATATATAATGATGGTAATAAGCTAAATTTATAATTATTCAAATAGTAAGCATTGTTTATTTCTAATGTTGAAATCATTGATGATATTTCATTTTTCATAATATATTTGTATATTTAAAAGTTTTTCTTCAATCAGATTTACCCTTTCTATGGCAGAAAAATAGTAAGGTAAGTTAAAATATTAAATTCAATTAAACCTGATGTTGGCAGCATATAGAAAAACACAATTTGAGAAACTTTCAATATGTATGTAGACATTTTCAATAAAAATGGTTTTCTTAATTTAATAAATTTCAAATCATTAATAAGCCATGTAATATTTGACAGTATCTTTTATATGAATTTTTAAATTAAAATTGTAAATGTCTTGCTTTGCTATCTTTATAGTTCAAAGTTGTTATTTATAAATTTCTTGATTTGTGAATGTAAATTTAGTAGCTGTCATTCTTATCATCTCTCAAGTTGTTAATGAAGCTCTAAGAAACCATAAAAATTAATAAAATATGCTTTACTTAAAGTTAAGTACACACTTCAGAATACACTTTATTTGTATCTTTTTCTAATCAATATCCATAAAAGTTATGTCATTATATAATCACTAAAATCCATAAATAGTGGAGATAAACATTTTCCTACATATTGAGATTAAGCTCTTGACCCATAAATTCTATTCAGAGCAATCTTAGTTTTAGAATATTTATCTTCAATATTGAAATACTATATAATAATTAGTGAGAAAAATTCTCTTCTTCTTTTCTTTCATTTTTACGATGTAAATAGTAAGCAAGACATAGGTTCTATCTCAAGGTCAGGAAAATTTCCTAGAGAAGAAATTGACAACCCACTCCAGTGTTCTTGCCTGGGAAATCCCATGGACAGAGGAGCCTGGCAGGTGAAGAGTTGGACGTGACAGAACAGGCACACGTGCAAATATTAAGGCTAGAATAATATAATCTACTATTCATTATTTAGTTTTAAAATATGGGGTCCTCACTGTATTTATACTAATATCCTAAAATGTGACCTAAGTGCTGCTAAGCTAAGTCACTTCAGTCATATCCGACTCTGTGTGACCCCATGGAGGGGTCACCAGGCTCCCCCATCCCTGGGATTCTCCAGGCAAGAACACTGGAGTGGGTTATTTATAGATAATTTTTATGGCATGAGCCTCATGAGTCTAAATATTAATTTTGACTAATCTGATTGTAAAACTAAGACTAAAGAGTTTGAAAATTGTGTATGTAATTGTGTACAATCATAGAATAAATCCATATAGGACCACTTAAATATCTATTTTAGTCAAGCCCTAAAAAAAAAAAAAAAGATTTGTACAATGCATGCAGTCATTGATGTGTACTAAATGTACTGATGTGTACAATCAAATTTCTCTTTATGAAATCAAGTAGCTGAACATACCAATTTGTTTTCCTCAACTTGTTTTCAGCATAAAAATATAAATTCACTGAATTATCTTTGTATAATACTTTTCAAAAAATTTACTATGCTATTTTATTTTATCTTGACAAAAATATAACTTAGAAGTTATATGCACACATATACATACTCTATAAAAGAGAGGTTTGTCACAAAATAATCCCTGGTGGCTCAGATGGTAAAGAATCTGCCTACAGTATGGGAGACTCAGGTTCAACCCCAGGGTTGGGAAGATCCCCTGGAGAAGGGAATGACAACCCACTCCAGTATTCTTGCTTGGAGAATCCCATGGACAGAGGAGCCTGGTGGGCTGCAGTCAGTGGGGTTGCAGAGTCAGACATGACTGAGCAAATCTGTCTGTTTATCTCTCTGTCAAAGATAATTCTAAAGAGCCACAAAGAATTTAACTTTGTCAGGGCACAACTTTTGCATGAGAAACACATTTGTCTCACTAATTCTACTTTCTTTGTGTATAAAGCTTTCAAATTTTCCTTTACTGATTCACTCATTTATTCAATTATTCACTCATTTATTTAACAATATTTGCGGCATGCCAGGCATTGCTGGTCATTGCTGTGAAAACACACATTAAAAAAAATATAGAACCTATAAGTTCTACAGGAACTTAAGTGGAAAAAAGGTTTAAGAGGCTTAATAGCAAGCAAGGTCAAAGAATCAAATAATTATGAAGCAAAGTCAAGAGTAAATGGTAGAGAAAAGAACAATCAAGTCTGTCTAGAGGGAGTCCAGGATGACTTCTCCTTCTTATAGCTAAATGGTTATGGAAAGGGGATTCCAAGAAAATAGAGCATTATGAAAGAAGCCATGAAAAATGTGGTGTGGAAAGAATGTGGGGAAGGAGAGGGGGAAAAATGGTGAAAGTCACTTTGCTAGACTACAGTAAACTTAGATGGGCCTTGTACAATGTCACACTGATTATTTGTGACTTTCTTATCATAAAAAATTTTCTAATCATACTATTTCTCTTTTTACCTTATTAATATACACTGGTTAATATTTGAATGCTAAACCACCATTTAATTCCTGGAGTAAGCCTTTGTTAATGAACTGTTTATTATTAACATTATGTTTTTTAATATACATGTATTTTAATCCTGTGCATTAGTAGTCACTCAGTCATGTCTGACTCTGCAACCCCATGGACTGCAGCCCCCCAAGCTCCTCTGTCCATGGAATTTTCCAGACAAGAACACAAGAGTGGTTTGCCATTTTTTACTCCAGGGGATCTTCCAGACCGAGGGATTGAACCTGTGTCTCTTGCATCTCCTGTGTTGGCAATAAGATTCTTTACCACTGAGCCACCTAGGAAGCTCTATTTTAACCCCCATGTCACTATTTTTATTGACTTAGACATTTTTTTTTTTTTGCATTCCTGTGCTTATGTCTAAAATAGTTTGTTTTCTCCCAGTTAATTTGTCTTGGTATCACTTTTGGAATTGACTTATGGTAATAAATTCTTAGAGTTTTGTGGGTAAGGAAATATATCTAGAGATATTTTTGATTTGTTTTTATTACTGAATAATATTTTCCCTGTATATTGAATTTTATATTCAATATTGTTTCACTTCAGCACTTTAATAATACTGTTCCACTGCTATCCATTTTCCATTATTTTATTGAAATGTCAGAAAAACCTTAATGATGGCCTTTTATGGCTTCCCTGGTGGCTCAGAGGTTAAAGATCTGCCTGCAATGTGGTAGACCCAAGTTCTATCCCCGGGTCAGGAAGATCCCCTGGAGAAGGAAATGGCAACCCACTCCAGTATTCTCGCTTGGAAAATCCCACGGATGGAGAAGCCTGGTAGGCTACAGTCCACGGAGTCGCAAAGAGTCGGACACGACTGAGTAACTTTACTTACTTACTTTTATTTTTCTGGTCAAGTTTAGAATTTTGGTTTTGTTTTTAAGTAGTTTTATTGTGATATTCCTAGATATGGTTTTTCTTTTATTAATACCATGTGAGTTTCCAGAATTTCTTAAATCTGTATTTTTACATCTTTTATCAATCTTGGAAAAATTCTCAAATATTTTCTCTCCAAATATTGCTTCTATATCATTCCCTTTTTCCTCCCTTTCTGAGCCTCAGTTATACAAACAACATCCTTATTTACTCCGATCCATATGTCTTATGTGTTTTTTCTGCACATGATTTTTTTATTTTTACTTTTTGTACTCCATTTAGATTATTTTCTATTTTTTATGTTGAGGTAAAACCTGGAAAACAATCGTGTTTCTATGTGCCTTCCTTTTTTCCCCCCATGATCCCACAATCTTGGCATGAAAATATGACTGCTTTCATATCCCTGAATTTTTTATTCCTCCCTAAGATTATAAGATTGCTGAAAGCCCTACTGGTCTCCCAGCTTCTTAACTGCTTCCTCTGTTCAGCTTCTTGGCCCCTTGTCTGAAACTGCTGCTGCTGCTGCTAAGTCTCTTCAGTTGTGTCCAACTTTGTGCGACCCCATAGACAGCAGCCCACCAGGCTCCCCGATCCCTGGGATTCTCAAGGCAAGAACACTGGAGTGGATTGCCATTTCCTTCTCCGATGCATGAAAGTGAAAAGTAAAAGTGAAGTCGCTCAGTCGTGTCCGACTCTTTGCGACCCCATGGACTGCAGCCCACCAGGCTCCTCCATCCATGGGATTTTCCAGGCGAGAGCACTGGAGTGGGGTGTCTGAAACTAAGAGTAGACAAATGCCTGAAGGGTAAAGTAGTATGCAGAAATTTGAACTTACCTCAGCGACCTATTTTTTTCTCATTCTTTCTTCCTGAGAATTTTCTTTTCATTTCTGGCTCTTAGTAATCTCTAAGAAGTTTTCAAACAGATTTACTTTTCTTTATCAGTTTGCTTATTGTTAGTGCCTTTATTGATCTGGCCAAGCTTTGCCATCTTGGCTAGAAATTGAAGCGCCTTTTTATTTTTAAATTTGTTTTTATTTTATTTATTTTTTTGTATAAAAGATTAAATTTATTGGCCGTTTTGCAGAATTTGATGCATCATTAGTATATTACAACTGAGCCATTAATCTTGTAGCTTCATCAACATTAACTGGTACGTTTTCATGACACTGCTGAGATATCAGTTGTTTCTGCAGAGGTTCAAGGGAAAGGCCTTTTGAGAAGTTTGCCAGTTCCTTCTGTATATCTNAGACTCTGATGCTGGGAGGGATTGGGGGCAGGAGGAGAAGGGGACGACCGAGGATGAGATGGCTGGATGGCATCACGGACTCGATGGACGTGAATCTGTGTGAACTCCGGGAGATGGTGATGAACAGGGAGGCCTGGCATGCTGCAATTCATGGGGACACGAATGAGTGACTGAACTTGAATAGGGTAAAATAGGAGAATGAAAAAGCTGCTTTACAACTCAACATTCAAAAAACAAAGATCATGGCATCTGGTCCCATCACTTCATGGCACATAGCTGGGCAAAAAGGAAACAGTGGCAAATTGTATTTTCTTGGGCTCCAAAATAACTGTAGACAGTGACTGCAGCCACAGAATTAAAAGACCATTGCTCCTTGGAAGAAAAGCTATGACAAGCATTGACAGCATTTTAAAAAGCAGAGACATCACTTTGCCAGCAAAGATGCATATAGTCAAAGCTATGGTTTTTCCAGTAGTCGTATATGGATGTGAGAGTTGGACTGTAAGAAGGCTAAACACCAACCAATTGATGCTTTCAAATTGTGGTGCTGGGAAGACTCTTGAGAGTCTCTTGGACAGCAAGGAGATCAAACCAGTCAATCCTAAAGTAAATCAGTCCTGAATATTCTTTGAAAGGACAGATGCTGAAGCTGAAGCTATAATACTTTGCCACCTAATGTGGAGAGCTTACTCATTAAAAAGACCCTGATGCTGGAAAAGATTGAGGGCAGGAGAAGGGGATTACAGAGGATAAGATGGTTGGATGGCATCATTGATTCAAAGGACATGAGTTTGAGCAAATTCTGGGAGATAGTGAAAGACAGGGGAGCTGGGCGTGCTACAGTCCATGAAGTTGCAAAGAGTTGGACAGGACTTAGTGACTAAACAACAACAATCTCAAGAATGAGTTTGGGATTCTGACACTATGGTTATATGGTACTTTTCTTCTACTACAGTACTTGGAATTCTAACTGCAGCTATGCAAAACTGTATACTATTCTCATTGATAGCCAGTTGCCAGTTTCCTTGATATTTTGTTTTCTTATGATTTCCAATGTGACTAGTGATGGAGTAACTGCCAAAAACCTGTACTGTTCTTGAGAAGTAGAAGCTGTCTTTCATCTGGTACATATAAGAAAGGTTACTCCATTGACATAGATGGGATTTCTAACCTGTACAATGGTACAAAATCCACCTTTCACTGCCAGAGATGCAAGATCAAACATGGGTTTGATCCCTGCATCCAGAGGATCCCCTGTAGTACGAAATAGCAACCCACTCCAGTATTCTGACCTAGAAAATTCCAGGGACACTGGAGCCTTGCAGGCTACAGCCAGTGGGGTCACAAGTTGAACACAACTGAGTGACTGAGCACAGATACACACACAGTGATACAGATAGGATTTTAGCAGTGATTCAATCTAAATCTACAAGTGGCTCCAAAATATTTTATCACAGATTTACATGATGGTCATATGAGGTCTGTGAACACAGGGACTCTCCTTAATATACATTTGAGAAATTTAAGCAATGTAAGTACAGTTAGCTCCATTGTTTGTGTTTTTCAAGTGAAACCAAAATGATAGTTAACCCAGAGTATGGAAAGTTAATTGTGTACCTGGAATGAATAGAAGACAAAAGATGTCTTCACTAGAAGACAAAAGGATTTAAGTCAAATGATGTTTTCCCTAGAGTCTTTGAAGTGGAAATAAACGTAGGACCTGATGGCACCCAGCATGGAGTACTAAACAGTCCTAAGGATAGAAGTCCTGAGGTCTGTTCCATATACATCATATCAGAAAAGAGAAAACATTAGGAAACTGGAAGAATTGAACCAAAGATTAAAATCTGGTTAAAGTTAATTATTAGTGAAACCAAAAAGGTTAAGCAGAAGATGAAGCTGAAAAAGAAGGTAATAGCAGCAAGCTCACATAATAGAAAAGTAGAATAATGGGTCAAGACTGACACTATCAATACTGAGCATCTGCCAGCACATTTCTTGTGTCGTTACTCTGGCTCCCTTGTTTGAGAGAAGGGGAGAGACTGAAAGGAGTTGCTTGAGAACTGAGATAGTACTCTCTTGTCTACCATGATGTGTTCCTGCAATCCATCCTAGAATTCAAGCTTCTTGCCTGGAAAATCCCATGGACGGAGGAGCCTGGAAGGCTGCAGTCCATGGGGTCGCTGAGGTTCGGACACGACTGAGCAACTTCACTTTCACTTTTCACTTTCACACGTTGGAGAAGGAAACGGCCACCCACTCCAGTGTTCTTGCCTGGAGAATCCCAGGGACGGGGGAGCCTGGTGGGCTGCCGTCTATGGGGTCGCACAGAGTCGGACACGACTGAAGTGACTTAGCAGCAGCAGCAGCAATATATAAGCAAAGTTATTTTTCCAAATTCTCACTAGCCCTCTTTAGGCATTCTTGGCATCAATTAAACTGCACTATATTGTCTGTCTATGGAAAATACCTCATGCGTCTTCTCTTAGAGTTGTAATTCATACTGCCTCTTTTCCCTTCATCCTCATATGTGTACAAACCAGATTTCCATTAAATATCAAAACAAAATCTCACCTCTTCTACCAGCTAATATAGGAATTTCATGAAGCCTTCTGTATTTCACACTAGCCAGAAACAATTCAAAAGAGCCTACAGTCTTTAAGAAACTATCTTATCACTATTTTTTCATGCAAACGCATGAATTTCTATTTTATTTTCTAAACTTTTTCCAAAGCATGACTCTTATTTCATAGATATACCTAAGAGGATCCATGTGTTATAATAAGTACATAAGTATATATATATATATACATATATATGTATATATATGTTCTTATTAAATAAGTACATAAGTATATATATATATATGTTAGTCACTCAGCCATTTCTGACTCTTTGCAACCCCATGGACTGTAGCTCACCAGGTTCCTCTGTCAGGAATACTAGAGTGGGTTGCCATTCCCTTCTCCAAGGGGTCTTACCAACCCAGGGATTGAACCTGAGTCTCCTGCATTACAGACAGATGCTTCACCATCTGAGCCACCAGGGAAGCCCCTTTAGAATATATCCAGTCTTTTTTCACTGCTCTTATGCGTGTGAATGTATAAGAGACAAATACATACAGTTCAGTTCAATTCAGTTCAGTCTCTCTGAGACTCTGAGACTCTGTGCCCCCATGGACTGCAGCATGCCAGGTTTCCCTGTTCATCACCAATTCCCAGAGCTTGCTCAAACTCATGTCCATTGAGTCAGTGATGCCATCCAACCATCTCAACCTCTGGTGTCCCCTTCTCCCTTGCCTTCAATCTTTCCTAGCGTTGGAGTTTTTGCACTGAGTCAGGTCAGTTCTCTGCATCAGGTGGCCAAAGTATTAGAGCTTCAGCATCAGTTCTTCCAATGAATATTCAGGACTGATTTTCTTTAGGATTGACTAGTTTGATTTTCTTGCTTTCCAAAGAACACTCAAGAGTCTTCTTCAACACCACAGTTCAAAAGCATCAATTCTTTGGTGCTCAGCTTTCTTTATGGTCCAACTCTCACATCCATACATGACTACTGGAAAAAACCGTAGCTTTGGCTAGATAGACCTTTGTCGGTAATGTCTCTGTTTTTTAATATACTATCTATGTTTGTCATAGTTTTTCTTCCAAGGAGCAAGCGTTTTTTAATTTCAAGCCTTCAGTCACCATCTGCAGTGATTTTGGAGCCCAAGAAAACAAAGTCTATCACTGTTTCCATTGTTTCCATGTATGTATGGTACATATATATCAATATAAGCTTAACTTTTCTTCATTTACAAAGTAGGATGTTCAATTGTGTTTCAATACATTATTTAACACTGGATCTTTCATTGTTGATATGGTTTTTTAAAATCTAATCCTTGTGAGGATGGGGCTAATAGATTGCTTTATAGATATCTTTATGTAAGCATCTTGCAAGAGCCAGCTATGACACGAATATCTGATAAAAAGTGAGAAGACGCCTTCTCCCTATCAGAGAAGGGAGGACTAAGTTATTTCCTTAGGTATAAATCCAATTATTGTTATGTAAAATATGAGAAGGAAAAATGTTTTGTACTCACTTTCTTGCTTCATTTTGTAGTGGTATTTCATACATATTTTGATCATTTATCATGTTTTACTCTAAGTAATTCTGTATGGTAACACGGTCATTAAACATTTAATTTGAAACTTCCAATTACTGACCTTTGGCATCTTATATTTTTCTTAGTTCTCAAAATATCAGATAACAAAATCACATTGCTCCAGACATGTTCACAATAATAAGAATTTCATAGTCAGATGTTCTTGATAAGGAGTTTGTTGAGTGAAGGGACAGCAATAATTGTGATGTTTTGAATAGTTTCTTAAAGTCATATTTTAGGGAAATGTTCTTTATTATGGTTGAAGAATTGTCTTGATTTTGGATTTAAATTTCCCTAAACATATGGAGAATACAGTTACAGTAGTTTTCACAATTACAGTTGACACACTAAAATTCAGTAATCTTATGACTTCTTAAGATTTAACCAGATGGCCAGCATCATATTTTGCATGACTGCCTTCAGAAATTCACCGGCATAGTTTTTATCACAATTGCTACTAAAAAATCGAGTGCAAAATGCCCAAAGAAGTATTTTTATTGCACCTCTATTTTGAACAGAGTTGCTTTTTTACATCAACTGCAATAGATGCTTTGTAGTTTTCAATTATTAATGATCCATACCTTAAGAGAAGGCATTGAACATCTTTAATGCTTTAGCAAAAATAATTATTAGATATTAAAATTGACTTATTAATGACTGATATGTGCTCTGAGATCTAAAAGGATCAAGAACAAGTTTTATATTAGCATTAATTTACCATACTTGATTTAACTTTTATTGGTATGTGAACATAATTTTGTGTGTGATATGTGTGTGTATGTGTGCGTGCGCACACACACACACAGTCACTCATTTGTGTCTGACTGACTGACTCATTGCAACTCTATAGACTGTAATCCACCAGGTTTCTCTGTCCATGGGATTTTCCAAGCAAGAGTACTGGAGTGAGTTGCCATTTCCTTCTTCAGGAGATCTTCCCAGCCTGTGACTTTTGTATTTCCTGCATTGGAGGCAGATCATTTACCACTGAGCCACCTGGGAAGCTCTTGTGTGTGATAATGTATGTGATTTTTCTGGAGCCAATTGAAAATTTTTTATGTCTCTCTCTTTGTCTATTTCTGTCTCTCTCTTTCTCTCTCATTCATGTGCTATAAGAACCCCAAATTGATACTGATATTTAAATTTACTTTCAGAATAAATTATGTTGAAATATGATACATTATCTAGTTGTTACCCAAAAACTCCAAAACTTAGTCTTAAATCAATAATTATTGAGCTTATAATTCTGTGGATCAAAATTTATCTGAGCTAGTTGTAGGGTTCCTCTGATGTCTAAGCTCAGTTGTACTTCCTCATGCCTTTACAATCCTGAAGGTAAACTAGTTATGGTAGAATCAGTAACCCATTTACGCTTCATATATTTTCTATTTTAATGTCATTTTTATTGTACGTCAGTATTGCATTCTATAAAATCTTTGAAAATTCTTCCTTTTCAACCACAAGAAGGACACCAAAGAGAAATCTCTGTGTCGATGCTTGAAAAAGAATTATTGTTTTGTTTTTTAAAAAGGCAGTGGGGACCTTTTATCCGGGGACTAAATGAAGGTAGAGAAAGCACAATTCAAGGGCAACAAATGTGAAGTAACTCAGTCCAAATGCTCCCTGCCACCTACAGATTATTCTTCTAAGGGTGAAACATTGAAACTTTATGTGTTTATTTTAATGATGGAGGAGATTCCACAAGGTGTTTTTTATTGGGAATATTGTATGGGTCACTTTATATAAAAATTATAATCTATGAATTCAGTGCTATAGGAATAAATATAAGAAATGTTATGGTTTATTTACTAAGGTTTATCAGAAATATAAGCCTTTCTCCTTGATGACTAATGAAGCATACTCCTTGTCTTAGTTCATCTCAGGCTGCTGATACAACATACCCATAGCCTGAGTGGGTTATAAACAAAAATTTATTCGCACATTGTTGGAGGCTAGAAAACTGAGATCAGGTGTCATCATGGTTGGGTTAGATGAAAATGCTCTTCTGGTTTCAAATTGCCAACTTCTCGTATTCTAGGATGGTGAAGAAAGGGCAGGAAATCTCTCTAGGATCCCTTTTATGAGGGCAGTAATCCCTCTCAGTAAAGCTCAACTCTCATGACCTAAGCACCTCCCATAAGGCCCTGCCTCTTAATACTGCCACATTGGAAGTTAGGATTTCAACATTTGAATTTTGCAAGGGATACAAATATTCAGCCCGTTGCACCCTTCCTGGGTAAAAACATGAAATGATGCTACAGC
This sequence comes from Neotragus pygmaeus, assembly GCA_006410875.1. NCBI lineage: Eukaryota > Metazoa > Chordata > Mammalia > Artiodactyla > Bovidae > Neotragus > Neotragus pygmaeus. The sequence goes on from SJYV01006757.1 coordinate 353,208, forward strand.
CTCATCTCTGAATATGCTTATTATACCTAATATTAAGAAACCCAGGAAAATGAATAGATTTACAATATTCCCCTAATATATTGAAGAAAATATATTGAGGAAGGGATGCTTTTAATAATTTTTTTAAAAAACTGGTTGATTGATATAATAAAATTGCAACCTGATCTCAGACTAGATTGCTAACATTTTCTTCTGAATCTTTATTTATGTATTTTTAGGGGGATAAAAAAGTTTTATCTTCTGCCTTGGACAGTATGCTCTAGGGTTCAATTTTATATGAAATACGTTAGCACATTAAGCATTTGCCATTTAAAATAAGACCTAATTTTATAATTATATGATATAACACACACTTTTCTTTAGAAATATACCAGGTTCAGTAAATACCTTCTATTTCATCTTAATATATTCCCTTCTTCACTAATTTTCTGGAAAGTTAAGATGTTCCTTAAGTACATAATAAAAATAAAGCCAGTTCTCCTTAGAGAAAGCATTAGAAATATTTTAATATGATAAGTAAGCAATAGCTAGGGTGGCATTTACTAAGGAAACTGAGTACTTGCAGGCTTCTATGTCATTGGGGGAAAATAAAAAGAGGGCATTGCTCTCATTTCCTGCTAGAAACCTGAAGCTATAAAAATCAATGTGAGAACATAAATGTGAAATTACTCTTTTCACAAATATAAATCTGATTGATTTAAGTGGTTACTTGTTCATGTCTGCATGTTATCTCTCTATATTGAGAGTCTCAACACACGTCTCTGATTATTGGAAGTCCCTTTGTACAAAGTGATACCAAAAAAGTTTCTCTTTCAATAAATATTAGAAATTCCCAGTTTATTAAGAAAACTTTATTTTCTTACTTTCCTAAGGCCTTCTCTGGGAAATATTATGATGGGCTCATTATGAACTTGGCTTGCACTCCTAATCACCTGTGCTCATAGTCACATGGTCCTTTTGTGAGTGTGAGCAGATTGCTTAACAGTGCTGAGTGCTGGTTTCCTCAGCTATAAAACAGGAACAAGGCTAACCACCCTACATATTGTATTTGTTGTTCAGAATAGTACAATAATGCAGGTGTAATGGGGTGGTTTTGGCTGATTGAGTTGGATACATCTGTCGATGCAAGCAGCTCCCCTGTAAACCTGCCTTTCCTCATATCTGTTTTCATTCTCTTATGAGAGAAGAGCTTTGGTTATAAAATCAAGGAAGTGGAATAAGGGATGGGATGAAAGTTCCTGGTATCAATCAGACTTGGGTAAACAAATGAAATGGGACATGACAACCAAAAAGCTTCTTGAACAGGGTGTGTGCTCTTGTGACTAGAGTAAAGCTGATCAGACAAAAACTGATGCAATTTCTTGGAAACTTGTTTGATCTTTGGCACTTTCACCTCTTGAAGTCTGCACACCTATCTGAGGAATGGTGATGATAACAGTACTATTTCATAGAGGTGCTGGTTGTATTAAATGGAACTGTAAAAGTGTTTGGCCAATGATTAATAAGTATCTACTTTTTTATCATCTGTGAGACTCTATACAAGCTGGCCTGTTTCGGAACCTAGATGACAAGCATAGGAAATAACTGGGTAAGAAGCTACTTTCCCACCTATGTTCTTACCTCCCAAACCAAGCAGTTCCAAACTATGAGAACATAGGGAGACCACACTCCTAATGTCGACTGGCATTTTCATGATGGGAAATGATACTATAAGATTTCACCAAATGTATTTGTGGACAGAGACAGAAATAAGTGGAGCCAGAGCAGAAGTAGAATATCATGGTAGCTTCAGATGAGAACCTTCTTTGGTAAGCACAGAATGCTGAAATTTAGGCCACCTGAATTTACACACGCAAAGGCCTGAACACAGTGCAGTAAGCATTCAGAAAACTGATTGCTATAATTATTATCATTGGGTTCATTTTCCACTTGCTGCAACAGACAGATAGCTGAAAAAGAAAATGAACTCCTGAAACATCTTCAATCATCTACAATAGTGGTTTTCTTGGCATGTCGACAGTTTACAATCACTTGGGTTTAAAATAATGACATAGTGTTGTAGTTCAGCCTGGTTAATGAAAATAGAGACAACCATAAATCCTGGGGGATTTTCTCCTCAGTGAGAAGTAAAGAAAGATAAGTCAAAATGTATTAGAAATACAGGATACCTATATCACTTTGCTCAATACTTAATACTTCAACATCTTGAAGGATGTGTAGGATTCCAATAGGCAGGCATATACATTCTAGAAGGAAGTAAAAACATGAGAAAACCACTATAAAGGGAGGAAAAATGAGAAAGAATTTGTGGAAAATGTATGTAGTCCAGCTTGTTTGGGAACAAGGCTCTCTTTTGCACCCAATTCAGTTATTTATCGATGCATAAGGAAATATCCCCAAACAGTATCTTAAAACAGGGATTTTTACTTCTTGCTCTTCTGGAATTAACTGGTCAGATCTTTTGATCCACAAGATTTTGACCACTCAAGTGGCTTCATTCAGTGGGGAATCTGGCATAAGTGTCTTTACTCTCCTTGACATATCTTTTTCTCTCATTACATGAAGTCTCATCTACCCCAGTTTCTCTCCACGTGACCCCTCTCCAGCAAAATGGCCTAGAGTGCTACTCTCAGTGTAAAAACAAATATATGCCTCTGCTTGAGCCATTGTTGCTAACACCCCACTAATGAAAGCAAGTCATGTGAATAAACACCTGGAGTCAATATGAGAAACACAGGAAGATACAGATACTGAGAGTTGTGACTTGTGTGTATATTGAGAATGGGAGATGCTGACAGCCCTAATGGAAAGGATTGAAAGATAGTCAACTAGAGTCATTTATCATCACCATGAAACATTATAGTGGACAGAGTCTACATGTCTACTTTCAAGCATAAATCTCAGGGGGGAAAAAAGAAAAAAAATTGGGGCGAAAAGTAACAATAAATCTATCATAAAGATGAAAAGTAATTGTGAGTTTAAAATTTGGTAGATATCACTAGAGGATTTAGATCATAGGATTAGATTGACGTGTTGAGAGAACTGTACTCAAAGGAAGCTTAGGAAATATCTCTGCAAAGGAAACATTCATTCCAGAAAAAAAACTAGAATTCAAGAGAGAGCAAATAAAATTAGTTGGATTAATTTTGAGGGGATTCTTCAGGGAAATCTCTCCCTTCCCACTTACATAAAATCCAAATATATCAAGCAGTAGGCAGTGGTAGCAGTCTGATTAAAGAGAGCGGCCTAATTAGTAGACAGGGTTCCCAGTGCATAACAGACCGTTGCACTGGAGACCCCTGTGAATCATCTCCAAGAAACTCGCCTTGTGTTCTCTCTGCCAACACTGAATCTGGTCATGATACAGCAAGACTAGTACAGGAGCTTCACAATAGCCTACCCAATGAAGTATAGCCATGTGGGGAGCTTTTAAGAGCATCCTGCTGCCTTCTAAGGAACTCTGGCTACAAGTTTCTAATGATAAGAGAAACACCACATGGAAAGACAGTGGACATCCTGAATCATGGGCATCTTGGACATTTCTATCCCAATTGAGCTGCCATGAGTGTCCCAGTTGATATTACATGAAGTTGAGACAACCAGGTCCCGTCAAATTTACCCAAATTGCAAAATTCAAGTTAAATAGATGCTTGTTTTATAAACCATTAAATTTTCAAATGACATGTTATACAGCAATAGGTAAGTGAGAAAGATAGATGACTGGGGGAGAAAAGTACAGAAATTGTGTAACTCTTTTTGTATAGAACATTCATGATGCAGGGAAGGCATATAAATGAAAGAAAAAAGGGCAACCATATCCACCAGGGGAAGAACACTAAAATCCCAACAGCCTCTCCTTAGTGTGGCAATTTAGTGACAGTAGTATTTCCATGCCTCTCTTTCATAATTCAGGCAAATTCTCCTGTCAATATGTCCTCCCCACTGACAGTTAAACCTACACAAAGGGGAAATATTGTTACCTAAGTTTTCATCTTTACATTTTATTATTTTAGCTTCTATACTTATGTTTATGGTTCATTTTGAGACGCTTTTGGTATACATAGTATAAAATAAGCATTGAGATTTAATCTTTTGCATAGAAATATCCAATTGACCCAGATCAATTTATTGGCATTCCCTAACTAATTTCCTTGGAAACTTTTCAGAAATCTTTGATAGTACATGTTGATCTAACATGAAATCCATCCTGTTTCATTAATCTTTATATTTTTCTTCATTCTAATACAATTTTATTTTAATTACTGTAAAGTAAGAGTATTGTCGACCCTTGAAAAACTTGGGCTTGAACTTGCATGAGTTTTTTTCTTTTTCAATAGTGTTAATAAATACTGCAGTATGCCATGATCTTAGGTTATTTGAGTGCACCAATGCAGAACTGCAAATATGGAGGAAACTGGGATGTGCAAGTCAGACTATAATTATACTCGAATTTGCAACTGCAAGTGACGGTCAGGGATCCTAACTCCCTCAGTGTTCAAGGGTCAACTGTGATACTTGAAATACAAGTGCTTCTTTTTCAAAAGTATCTTTTCCTCTATCAAATTTGCCTTGATTATATTGTCTTCCTTTTCATATAAATTTTAAAATTAGCTTATCAATTTCTATAGAAAACTTGAAAGGATTTTGATTAGGTTGCATTAAAATTTTTTAGATCACTTTGAAGAGAATTTACATCTAAACTATATTAAGCTTTTTGATCCATGTTCATACATTCTCTGAATTGAGGTATTCTCTAATTTATCACAATAATGTTTTGTAGCTTTAAGCATACAGTATAAAACATAAATTTAAATGTAACCCATATTTCATATTTTATATAATTTAAAGGGAATTTTTAATGTTAAGTTCTGGTTGTTTTTTGCTGGTATATAGAAATTCAATTGACTTTTGTATACTAATCTTATTTAGTCTTATGACAATACTAAACTCACAAATTATATCTTTAACAATTAATTTGTACGTTACTTAAGATTTTCTACTTGGAAAATCAGGTTATCTATGAATAAACACAATTCCCCCCCCCCCCCATCTGTATCCGTTTCATTTCTTTGTTTTCCTTTATTGT